>CAHIKZ030003269.1:0-47500 GCA_903632075.3 Acanthosepion pharaonis | reverse complement strand
CGAAGTTATTAGATATTTGTGCATAAAATCATTGAAAGTGAAACAGACATATATTTTTTTTTTGTTCAGGAATGCAAATATATTTAAGCCATACTGCCAGATCACGTTGAAACAACGGAACCCGTACGATCATTGATGTTAAGCGACGCCCTGCGCGCTCTGGAACTAGATGCGTAACCCTTTTGAAAAAAAGGGGACAGTAAACATGGAGGTACGGTCAGTATAATGGGTAATGATTCGGAATAGTTAAGAGACGAGTTCCAATTCTCGTTATATCGCCTTACGTGCTATTACAATTGTGAAAGAGATGTATACACGTCTTCAATCGCTATTGATTCATTAGGGATCCTTTAGTTACTAAACCATTATTATCTCGGAAAAAAAATCCATACAAACTTTAAATATATCCTGTAATGAAGTAACCTGTAAATTGTTGATAAGCTGTAATAAAAAAAATCCATCAAATGAAATAATATATATGTATACACTATTGAAATTGACATATCCTAATTTAAACAAAACAATTTATAAAGATTTTTTTTTTTTTTATTAAAAAAAGAAAATTCTGTCAGATAGATAGATAGATAGATAGATAGACATATACATACATGTCAATTCAACTCAAGCATGGCGATAATGGCACTACTTTGACTGAAAAAGAATGAAAAGATTGGGAATACATTATTTCAAAATAAAATTCCAGATTTCAAACGATGACATCAGTAGTATAGAGTCTTGGGAAGGATCATGGAACTCAAGTCTAAAAATAAAAAAGGGATAAAAGTCTACTCTTGTTTGAAATACCAGGGAGGAGTATAAACCAATCGATTGGCGAACCCATCTACTCCGGTTGAGGAAAGAAAAAGTAGGACATAATATTTCAGAATTTATACCGTGACCTTAGAACTATAGAAGGAAAGTAAATTTGAGGAGGAGCAGAAAACCCAATCCTATTAATGAAAGACTATGGTGTGAAAGCATGCGATAGGTGAACTTATCTTTTTTAAGCCAAGCATGGAGTAAATGCCCCTAAGAGAGTGTTACTGGGAGTGGAAGGGAAATGGAAGACTCTAGTGAAGAGGAAGGACAACAAAAACATCACATTCTGGGAAACAGAAGATAGCGTTTGACGTTGTATAAAAATTGTTGAAGACTGCTTTGGTTTGGTTTATTATGTTTTACGGCTTATCAACCTCAATAGGTTATTTAATGCCGACAGCATTTTTAGGATAGATTAATATAAATAAAATAGGTATTCTTTGGTTTAGAATGGTTTGTGTTATTTTGTTTTGCGTCACATCAATCTCAATGGGTTGCTTAATGCCGACAACATTTTTTATTGCTGGTAATATTTTGTTTTGTCAAAAATTTGTTTCTGGTAATATTTTCCCTTCAAAATTGTATTTCTGGTTATATTTTTTTCAGAAAAGTATTGCTGATAATATTTAACTATTTGCCCGTAGCTGGGACTCTAACATGTGCTACCACCCTGTATCAGGGTGGACCTGGGAACACTATCAATGAAGAAGTGGTTTCACGCCTTTCAAAACCTACTTATCAGAGGCCTTGCTGCTGAATGTAGTTTATCATCTTACCCAGGGCGCGAATGAAGTTTAACGCCTGCCCACCCAGGGGTGAGATATGTCAGATAAAGTTTTCCATAAGTAATGAGAGCAAGAAAAGAAACTGGAGATTACCTCTTGTTATTACTGCAGTAAAACGTTCATACCTAGTTGTATATTTAGTCGTACGCGTATATTTATTCGTATGAGACATCCAGGATACCAGCCATATTAGAATAACTTATTTGAAAAAAATATATAGAAAACACATGGTGATATTTTCCGAGGTGGGGAAACGACTGAAGTCGAGATAACATGTAAAGACTAGATTGAAAGGTCCATCATTGGACTTTTCGAATTATGTAACCGGAACATCAGACAAGATATTCCAGCAATATTTAATGCATACATGTCTGGTAGATTCAGAAATGTGCCAAATGGATTCTAACAAAAAAAACATTGTTTGGCGCTTCACAGTTAATCATTAAAGACTAAGCCTAGCAACTGATTCAATATATCACAATGCCACTTGAAGAATTAGATTTCACTCTGAGGAATTTGTCCAACCATAACAATCTTGAAGGCTATTATATATTACATAGCAATTTCTCATTCTTTTCTTCCTTTTTAACATATTTTGTAACCCTTACTCTTTTGCGCAATGCCTGAAGTTATATTTTGCTATGTCACTTTCTTTTTCGGAGATTACGACCACCTTTATGTTAACTATTCACGTATTCTTGATGTTTTCGCATGTGTAAGAAGCATCTTTTAATTTCCTCTAGCAGACTTGATTATTTATTGAATGTGATGTGTAACGCACACGTTTTCTTTTTCCTCTTACATGCTTTATTAATTTCTGCCTGTCATTCATAACGCACGCCTTTCGTTTTTTACCTCCACGAAACAGCCTTACATTCTTTGCCGTTTCAAGTAATGATCGGACCTTTTGAACTTGCTATCCTCGATGAATTTAAGACATAATATATTATAATTTCTGAATCTGTCCAGTATCGTTGTTGTAGATCATTTTGTGCGTCTATCGATCGCACTGAGAGCAGGATGACTATGAAAGTTAGTTCTTTTTTCCCTGTCCACAACAAAGGAGCATTGTTCTTTTCGTATTTCCGGTCAAATTCTGCTACGGGTACTATTCAATTATTAGCATTCTAATTATTAGTTTAGGTATTTGGGTCATCAAGCTGATTGTTCAATGGAATTCCTATTTATTCGCACCTGGTTTCTTTTGCCATGCTATGCAGATTAATCTACAAAGGTCCATCGGTGATTCACCGCTGTGATATATCTCGTTTATTAATTTGATATTTTCAATCCCCATTGCTGTTAGCATCCCTGGTAAAAACCCCATCTGTTCTTGCCGCTTTGATCATCTTTATTTTAACCAGTTCTGACCCAGCTTAAGGTGATAATATTAACAGGATTTTATATTCGGTTATTCTCCTCTGGTGTCACAAAAGAGCTTTCCTTTGTATTATTTCCATATAGGCATTATCCTTTCTCTTACAATAAAAATGGATCCAATTTTAGAT
The DNA here is from genome assembly GCA_903632075.3 of Acanthosepion pharaonis. Taxonomy (NCBI): domain Eukaryota; kingdom Metazoa; phylum Mollusca; class Cephalopoda; order Sepiida; family Sepiidae; genus Acanthosepion; species Acanthosepion pharaonis. Next base: position 44,388 of record CAHIKZ030003269.1, on the reverse strand, counting down.
GTCATACTAAAGATAAAGATAGATTAGTGAATAGATAAATAGATATGTAGAGAGCAGTATATGTTTTGCATCCTGATATTTCCTGTATCTTTGCACAGTATATATATATATATAATTACCTGTATATTACGATTATGTTCCCCATTAAGCTATTTCGCTTATGTTTGCATTCATTCTTGGTGATTTTTTTTCAACACATATAGTCTCGGCATTTCTGATTAACCATTGTTTCTCTTTTATTCGATCGTGTATTTCACGCGCCGTTCATTTTCTAGTTTTCTTTTGCTCGAAATGATAAAGTTTATTATTTCTGTAGCATTTTACTTCATGCGTTCAGTTATGATTTCTTGACCACATTTTTTATTCTTTATGGCAACTGCATATATTTCTTTGAAAATTGAATCTCTGTGCAATGTGTTGTATTGCTGTTTAGATAATGATTTTGATTTCAAAGTAGCTTTGTTTTAGTATAGCTGGCTTATTATGCTCACCTATTCAGCGATTGCCTGTTTCTGTAAGCAGAACGGTATCTCTAAATCGATTTTCCATTGTTACATATTGTATATTGATAAGGTCCTCGACAATAGACGGATATGCAAAAGGATTGACCATGTTCTGGCATCTCATTTACAGCCGCTCTATCACAGACGTGCCTTCGCTTCCCTCTGAAAATTCTACAAATATTTCATGTTAACTGCTCCAACGAGTTAATTTCGCTGGTTCCCAAACTGCATGAATTTAAAAGTGCTGCTAAATTGGCATCACAGTCTAATCCTTTCACTGTTGAAACGGTTAAATATAGCCGTCTCTTCTACTCTAATAGCTTCATGTCTCGCACTTCCCGTCTGTGGAACTCCCTTTCTCTTGCTTCCGTCATAGCTATAATATCCAACTCTTCAAATGCAATGTCAATCGACACCTGCAGATGCCTTGAACTATTCCCCATACTTGTCTTCATCCTTTCCTCTATCACACCTCTTTACTTTTGCTCACACACTCTGTAACCCTTGTGTGCTAATGGCACTCCCGTCTTGCTTGTGGTGAAATGCTTAAAAAACAATTAATTATTCTTTCCTGACCTTTCCAAACATTACTACTTTTCAAAACAAATTTTGCTTATTGCTCGGCAATTCATCTTTTGTAAACAGCTGGACACATTGACAACGGCAACCATTCCATACGTACCAGACATTTCACTGTCTTGATTTCTACCTAATTAGGTCACCATATCAATAACAAATTATGTTTGATATAAGAGAGATGATTTCATGTGAATGTCTTGAGAATTCTAATGTATGAAAATGTTTCTCCTTCCGAAAAAATTAAAAATACTATTCTGATCGCTAAAAGTTCTTTACGATAAGGTATGAAACGCAATGAATAAGCTAAGAATTTAAACATAGAAGTTGATGTTATATCAAAACTTTTCTCTATTTATCGTTCTGATGAAGAATTATAATACATCAATGCCGTCCGTCCATTTTATTAATGCATATTTTAAGACGGATATTTGAAGTGAAATTCCAAGGATTTTTGCTATGATATAATGCTACATTATCATGACGACTTCCAGCCTGATAACCAAGCGTATTCACAGTCTTCCAGACAATGGGGGTTATTTCATTAAACAAACCAGTTCTGTCAGTAATATACACGAAGCTTTATTGCTTTATATGCCACAAGAATTTGAGAGTAATCCATGTCCTAACATCTTGTGAAAACTTTCACATACATTTGCGAAGGCATTTATGCAAATTTCCCAATTATCTTACATTCACCTATCGGTTACCATATTTTAATCGAATATGATTTTGTAACAGAAACGATTTCTTAATGTTATGTTTTTTTTTGTTCTTTATTGTTGCGTTTTAAAGTTTAAGCAGCCACTTTGTCGACATATTAAATTGATTTTTATTATTAAACCACAACAAAATGCTTTAACAGAAACTTTCAACAATGCATATAAAACAATTTTCATTAATCAATTTACTTTAAATTACAGCTGCTTTTCGTATTAAATTAGTTCTAATTATATATTCTGCTTCAGTCAATAACATCAGTAATACAATTATGCAACAATATACCACTTTTTTTTTTAAATCTTAAAGGAAAATAGAAACACGATCTAATATTTTCACCTTTATCGTTAATGCTATCCCAAGTAATAACCATTCGGATTTGTTACACTAAATGGACCTAGTATTTCTTCTGGTGTTTTATGGCCATGATTTTAAAGTTAATATTTCTTTTTAAATATTTTTTTTATATTTTTGCAAGCAAGGTGAACTCGTGGTTTAAAGAACTTTCAATGGACATAAATTAAAATAGTTAAAAAAAAAAAGTAATTCCTAATAAAAAATATAAAATATACTAGTCTGATTGTCAGGGAAAAAAGTAATTTTCAGATTCTCGGACGAAGGTATTTTAGGCTGAAGAGAAATGGTAATTGTTGAAGGATACTGGAAACGGGAAAACACTAGAGAAAAAGAAAAAGTTAAAATAAATATCTTTCTTGCATGGAAATTGTCTCAATCGGATCTCTGCTCCCGGGAAATCCTCCAATTCCCTTTGGCAATGTCTGCGATAAAAAAAAGAAACTACATTCATGGCTATATTTTACATCTTCTGGCATTAAAAGTAATTGAAGTAAAAAAAAGTTACTTTTCTTCAACTTAAGATAGGCATTTCTTTTGTTTTAAAGAATTTTCTTTATATATGTACATGCTTTACTTTTATCAGGGAAAATAAAACATTTCGAAATTACGAAATTTGCGAAAGTTTGGTTAGTTTGAATCTACAAGAATGGTTTGGAATAATTGCACAGTTGAATCGTTTCAAATGCAATTTCTCTTTTGGAAATCGAATTTTATTTCTGGACATATAAATTTATTTCATAAAATTTGGAAACATTATTAAAAATATCAAAGCGGTAAATACGCTGAAATGTAATTTAAAATCGAATTTAATTTTCTGAAATTTAAATGGAATTTCCTATATTAGAAAATATTTATTAAGATTTTGTGGCATATTTAAATGTTTCTTTTGCTGTCCAAATAGCAGAAAGCGAATATGCATTATTCCGAATTAGTACTACAGTTATGGTTAAACAAGATTTTATATATATATATATATATATATATATATATCTGTTTTATATTGTTAATGTCTGACAAATCTTTGTATATTATAATGAACTAATAAATATCTACACTATCATGTTCTCAAATATCCTTGTTTGTCAAAACAAAACAGGATTCAAACCAAGATTTATCTGTTGAATATTGTCAGTAAAATATCATCATTATATCCCAAATAAATAACAATATATAGCAAAATAATACAGATAAATGACAGCGTGTTCAAATTCGTAAATTAAAACTTTTGCATGCTTTTATATATGTATGTACATCTATCTGTCTAATGTATGCTGATAAGTATGTTGTCATATTCAGGATGTTTTTTTTACAACGGCCGAAATATCGTGAATATAGCAATAAAGATGAGGACAACAATCGCAAGAGTTTATATATTTACGTTATGTTATTAATTTGCATTTCGAATTTACCAATTCATATAGCATAACATATTAGAGAGTATACTTGACTACAGTCTTGAAGCTTATATATAAATCTAGTTAGCTATTATTATTATTAATAGATTCATCAAATTATCGTATGTTATCTATTTATAATATATATGTTTATATTTTTTAGAATGTTGCATTATATAGGGCTGTCCAGAAAGTTCACACGGAGTTTAAGATTATATGAGTACAAGGTTAATATTCATTTTTGTTTCTGTTTAAACTTCACAATCGACTGTAATGTGACATATTCTAGTAATAAATATTAAATAAGCAATACTATACCATCATATATGTGTATATTTAGCTTCCCAACTTACGAATATATATCAAATGGAAATTTAAATTTTGTATTTTATGACGATGGTGTAATGGATAGAAGCTCGGATTAAGTAATTGGAGAGCCGATTTCGAAATCCAGTCAAATCAATTAAATCATTTTCCTGCTAATACACTTGGGAAAGGTATGAATACTCTTTTCCCGTTTTTTAGACCGTGTTCTATAGCGTTGGATATCAAAAATTCTATTTAAATTGAAGAAATTTCACTTGCTGTGTCGAAAATTTTTTCGCCTAAAGCGTAAATCACGCCTGACACGTAACTGATTGATTCTGCAAATGATGTTAAAATTCTAATATGCAATAGTAGCTTTTATTGTTTTCAGCAACCCGATTAGGGCTGAACACTCAATTATAAATTAGTGTTTATAGCCATTATATCAAATATGCTGTCCATATACTTTATGCTCTAATGACATGAGATAATGACACTTCACTTTTTTTTTTTTTTGTCAATTATTAATTCTGGTCGATTTACACTATACTGTATCGTTTTCTAATTCTTTTTTTTTTTTCAATCCTAACTCAAAGAATATTATAATTTGAATATTTAAAATGCTTCTCTTTTGACGGATATGTGCTTTTAGTGTTAACTTCTTGAATGAACTTTTCCTTCCTTATGCGTTTCAAAAACATCACCTGTCTTCACCGAAAAGAACAAAAAACGTGCGATGTATAAATTGTCGCACTTTATTATTTTTTTTATTTCGCGCATGCGCCTTGTCTGTTTTAGATTTTTTCGACTACGTCAGATGGGTTCCGTCTGTGAGAAAAGATTACTGTGGTGGAATTAACTCCGTCAGAAATTTGAAATGGCATGCTGTAATGCATGGCATTCACGCCGGAATGTTGAATACGAACATTTCAGTGTGTTTGGGCGTCAATATGAGGGCGGTGAAGAGAATTCCAAAGAACTGAATGAGTCTAATGGTGATTACGAAGGTACGACAGCTGCAAAATCTCAGAAATCATCTTCTAATATACGAATTAAGCTTCTGTTGGTGACCAATCAGTTTTTATTCTATGTTTTTATTCATACACCGTATACAACAGACACTGCATCTTAGTAATTTTTTTTTTGTAATAATCTCCCCCCAAGTAAGACGATAAGATCACTATTATATAAATACTGATTGAGAGTGAAAGAAACTGATAAAGCCTTATTGAGCGAAATGATAGAGTTCTACAAAAAAACAAAAGAATCAAAATTTCAATGAACTAAAGGTTAGATTGACATTGCATTTCAATTTGTTTTTTAATATATTTGAAAAGAAAAGAAAAATCAGGAATAATTTGATCAAAGTGAAAGTTTGAAAAAACTTTTTAACATAAAATCTATATTATAAAAAACAGAATACCTTCATGAATGAACTATTAAAATCATATCGAAATATAAGAAAATGTAAATTAAATATTAAAAATATTTAATTAATTCCAGAAACTTTGTATGAGTTATTCAAACAAGTGAAATTAATGACATTATATATATATATATATATAATAATTAAATAGGACTTAGTAAAACTATTGCAGTCAGCCCAAAATTTTTTTTTGCATTTTCATAGGGAAAAATCCATATCTTTAAAACCATTGAAAGATGACAAAGATTTAAAAAATGAATATTTTAAATGTCTTAATTAGTTTTTTTTTTTTTTTTTTTGGTTTTCAAACCCAAACTCAAAAAAAAAAGTGTTTTCAAATCGTTATGAGTTTAAGGTGATTGAATAGAATTTTATTATAAACAATTTTTTATTGAAATGGAATTTTTGAAAACATTCTGAATGTTAAAAATAAAGAAAAAGGTGGAAGAGAATAATTCAAGAATTTTTATAAAAAAAAAAAAAAAAGTGAAGTTTTGTTTTATATATTAAAAATATATGAAATATGCTCCCATATTTAAAGGAACCCTACATGAAACAAAGGATGATTGTCCCCTTCCATTTTGACGATTCTACATCATCATGTTTTCAAATTGATTTTGTGCAAAAACAATTATATTTTCCCCATTTTTAAGGTAAGAGAACCACCACAATCATTTTATGTAGTCCTAAAGTTTTGTTGAAATCAGTTGAAAAATGTAGGAAATCCGATCCAATATATAAACGTTATAGAGGCACACACACAATCTGCGTTTTGTAATAAGTAAGAAAAGAGATATGGAAAAGCAGAGAGCCACTTATTTGATAAGATTGGGTTAATTGATAACAGAACGGCAATTCAGGAATGGCTGTTATTTTGAAAAAATGCTCAGAGCGACAAAAAAATAAGAATTTGGATAATCTAAAATCGTTTATGCCCTGAACAAATATGGCAAAAAGAATTTATTATTGAAAAAAAGAAATTTCATTGATAGAACTTTCTTTAAAAAATGTTTTTGAAACACTTGAAAATATACAATAAAACGTTTGGCGTCTTAAACATTTCGCTGTTGATATTTTAACTATATATATATATATATGAATGAATAAATGTAATATTCACGTTTTAAACTAATTTTGATGATAATATATGATGATTGTATTGAAACAGGCTAGAAAAAAAACAAGCAAATATTTATATGTATGTATATCTCTTGTTTTATTTTTTGATATCCACTCTAAAAAGAAAAAAGAAAAATAAAATCGATTTTCTTCAAACAGTACATAAGCTGGAAGCCTGACCAACACTAGAGGTATTAATTCGTTAAAAGGTACACATGCAGATAAGAAATATAGAAGATAAAGAAAATTTCAATTTACGAGTAATCGTTTTATGAATAAATGTGTCCAATATAAAGGAAATATATTTCTATTGCATCACTGCAAATACACGTCATGAGGTGGTATTTCCAAAAATAACAAATAACAAAAAAATTTTTATTTTCGGATTAAATATTGATTACTTATTATTACGACTACTAAATGTTAGAATTTTAAATGGAATTTTTTCTTTCAATCAAGGAAATGTTCTTCGTAGCAATAATTTTGATTCCCTTTTTAAATGTTTTTTGAACTCTACTTTATTATCGGTCCTGAACGTTTTAAAATATTTTTGTTTTTCTTTATTCAACATTAAATGAATTTTAATGTTTTTTATTTTTTTGGTATTTTAAGATTTGTTTACGTAATTTGTACAGAGACATTTAGAATAAAAATTTTAAGAATCAATAAAATCTCATTCATTTATATATATATATTCAATATATATATATATATTTATATATATATATATGTGTGTGTGTGTGAGTGTGCACAATCAATAACTATGTAAATAGGTACATTATAGAAATAAAATCTAAATAAGGCTTTGATATAAAAGACAGTTGCCATAATTTTGACTAATAAAACGAGAATGTTTTAAAATTTAATGTCTTATTGAAATTAAGAAGAATGATTATACATATTTTGGGTTTTCCCTTCCCAAAATAAAAGCAACGGCAATTTAAAAAGGAATTCAAAGAAAGATTTTAAAAAAATGAAATGACAATTTTAAAACAATGAAAGAAAAATAATGAAAAAATATAAAAAATGAAAGAAAAAAAAAGAATATGTATATATATACCGTATAATATTTGTCAGATTTGCCGTTTATTGCATTTGTATTTTTCCCAGGATTTTCGAAGTAAATATCTATCCATCAGTAGACAAATCTTGCTGAGAGATATTCCTAACACGATAAATATTTAACATTACCTCATCTGAATTTATTACATGTTGATTCTTTTCATGATTTTTCTTCCTTAACAATATTTTTTTTATAATATAATTATGAATTTTCTTGAAAACAATTTAAAACATTGATTAAATATATATATATATATATAATATATTTATTTATTATCAAGTTAATAGTTTAATATATTTTGTATAAAAAAAAATATTCCATAGATAGAGAATTGCAATTCAATGTCCAGGATGAAGTCAGAATTTATTAAAAAAATCTATTAATTTCCAACTCAAATTTTTTTAAATTGGAATCGTATTAAAATTTTCATCAGACCTACAAATTCAAAAGATTTTAATTTGTAGAAAAATTACTCATTTAAATATATTCCATATTAAAAATTTCATTCTTTTTTTAAAAGATATATATTTTTATTATTTATGTATAATAATATAATATTTATATATATTTTATGTATGTGTTAAAATCAGACAAAACTTTTCACATTTATTACATATACTCAAATTTTTCCCAAATTTTTTGAATATTCTTAGAACGGTTAATGATCTCCAATAAAAATAATTTTTTATTTAATTATAGAATATAGATTTAAAAAATATCTTACTTATTATAAAACGCAGATTGTGTGTGTGTGTGTGTGTGTGTGTGTCTGTTTTATATATTGGATCGGATTTCCTACATTTTTCAACCGATTTCAACAAAACTTCACAGGACTACATAAAATTACCTTGTGGTGGTTCTAACAGCGCCAAAAATGGGAAAAAATATAATTGTTTTTGCACAAAATCAATTTGAAAACACGATTAAGAGACATCGTGAAAATGGAAGGGGACAACTCACATCGGGTTGTTTGTGTGTGTGTGTGGGTTCCTTTAAATATGGGATCGGATTTCCTATATTTTTCAGCCGATAAAACAAAACTTCACTTTTTTTTTTTTTTTTAGTGTTTTCTTATTCTCTTGCACACTTTTTTTTTTTTTTTAACATTCAGAATGCTTTAAAAATTCCATTTACAAGACAATTATTTATAATAAAATTCTATTCAATCAGGAGACTCATAACGATTGAAAACAATGTTTTTGTTTTTTAGTTTGGGTTTGACCAATTCGTAAAAAAAAAAAAAAAAAAAAATAATTAAGACATGCGTGTCCGTCAACCTTAAACAATAATCTAACGATCTCTACTGATTGTACGAATACAAACATCGGAATAAATTCTTTATCTTTAGGGAAAGATAATGAAATCTAAACATACACAAGTCCTAACTAAAAATAATAACCGGAACGGGAAACTACTTTAAATACACATGGTGTCCAATTTTTTACTGTATTCAATAAGTAAAAAATCATAAATTGTAAAAAAGATTATTATTACAGAAAGGCTACTAAATGAATAAGATTTGTTAGATCATAATTAATAAACCCAAATAAAGTTAATATTTTTTGTTTATTAGAAACAACGAGTGGAAAATATATTCAAATCAGAATTCTAATTATGAATCACCACAAGCAAAATATGCAATTTTTTTTTTACTGTATTCAATAAGTAAAAATCATAAATTGTAAAAACTAAAAATTTACAGAAAGGCTACCTACATTTTTCAACCGATTTCAATAAAACTTCACTTTTTTTTTTTTGTGTAGTGTTTCTTATTGTCTTGCACACTTTTTTTTATTTATTTTTACATTCAGAATGCTTTAAAAATTCCATTTACAAGACAATTGTTTATAATAAAATTCTATTCAATCGGTAGAGACTCATAACGATTGAAAACAATGTTTTTTTTGAGTTTGGGTTTGACCAATTCGAAAAAAAAAAAAAATGAATTAAGACATGCGTGTCCGTCAACCTTAAACAATAATCTTTGTCAATTTTATTTTTCAGTCTTTATGATGGTGGATACTTGATCTATCTCTTACTGTTATATCCCCGGAACGCCGGGCTCTACTGCTATTTATATATATATATATATATATATATTTTATATATATATATATTGATATTTATATTGCATATAAATTTTTAATTATTTTTACAAAAGAAAATGCTTTTCAAATTTGCTTACAAAAAATTGTTTTTATATATAAATTTATTCAATCGGTAGAAATCTCAATTTAATCAAAAAAAATGGTTTTTTTGATATTGGGTTTGAATTATTTAAAAAAAAAAAAAAAATAATTAAGACAATAATATATATCACTTTTTGAATAATTTTTTTTTGTACAATTTTTTTTTCAGTTTTATAGTCTTCATGAAATTAATTATATTCCCAAGGCAAAAATAATCCTATATTTTACGAAATTTACTTTTCTTTATTTAAAGAAAGAATATTTTTTAACTATTTCTAGCATTTCTAAGAAAAATATTTTTTAATTTGAACTCCATCAAAATTCAATTTTTTTTTTAATTAAAAAAAACAAATTATCCCAATTTTGATTTTTTTTAAAGATAGAATTAGTTGAAAGATAAGACAAGAATTTTTTTCGTTTTTATCGATATCAAATTTCATTGCGATATTTATAAATCGAATTCTAATTTTAATAACAATATAGATTTGAAATATTTATCTATTTAAATTTCGGAACTACCTAAAATAATTTTTTGCCTAAATATTAAGTATTACAAACGAAAATAAAAACTAGAATTATAAAAAGTGACATACAGAATGATTTTTTAACCGTTAAACTAATTATTTATTGGAATTAAAAAAACATTTTAAAAAGATTTACTAAAATCTTAAAACCTGTTGAAATATATAAGTCCAACATCTTGTTTTTTTCCGTTTTTTTTTTTTTTTTGGTTGTAAAATTTGAATTACATTCATATCTGTGTTCTATAGACTAACGTAAAGGCGTTCGACAAACTCCGCCATGAAATATCTATAGAGCTTCTATAAAACTTGACATAAATATGTAATCAAAACTCTTTATTTATATTTATAAAAATTTTTGATGTTAAATAACACAAATTCATTTTATCATTTTTATAAAAAATATTAAAAACATATAAGGCAAAAATGATTATATATATATTATTGAAAGATATTCTATTATTTTTTAGAACTTTCAGTTTGAATTAAATTCATCATTGGCGTATATTTGAATTCAACAACATAAGATATGTCAAACAGTGTTGATAGCATTGAAAGGTTATTACAAAACCTATTACAGATTTAAGGACTGAACCATAAACTCAAGAAGACAGAATGCAATTTTCATAAAGCAAAAGAATTAGCAAAGTATTTTTACAAAACACATTTTGATTAAAATTGAATAAGTATATTTTCTCCTGTTATCTGGCGCGTGATCTGACAGAACGAATTGAATTATTTAGATGTCTCTTCATATTGGGATTACCCTGGATTAATTTTTGCTAGGCAAAGTTCCATATTTTGTTCTTCTTTATAAAAATAAAAAGGAAAGTGAAATTTAATTCAACTGTATTTACTTTAAATAATATTTAAATGCCGGGCAATTCCCCAAAGATTTAAAAGCCTCAAAGCAACAGAAATGGCGTGCTAGAAAATTGCTTTTCTTTTTTTTATTTCGAAATAATATTGCAAAAATTGCCAAATTTTAAAAAAACAAATTCTAAACTTAAAATTAATATCATCTGAAGAGAAATGGTAAAATTCCGAAAACAAAGAAAATAGGAGGGGCTTAAAATTTGATATTTAAAAGACGGATTTTTTAATTATGCAGTGTGTGACATAATTAAATTGGTTTGAAAAAGTGGGTGGTTTTTGGGTAAAAATAACAAAAGACAAATTATTAAATGTATTTAAAAAACAGGGGTTTTGGAACCATCTTCGTCTACGTTTTATACGTAAATTAGGTTTTTATGTAAATAACTTTTTTTTTCGTTTATTCAGATTTAATATCTGTTACTGGATATACAGTTTTGCAAATGATTCGTTAGAAAAACAACTGTCAGGATTTTAACGGACTTAAAATTACATATTGTTTGTTGAAGAACAATTTTTGAAATGAGTGGAGATTGAAAAATAAATCATTTTAAAAAGAAAAAAGGATAATTCACACAAATTTTTTATTCAAATTTATTTTAATTTTTTTTATTGTGAACTTTTAAATTTGTTTCAATAAATGTTTGATTTTTTATATTCTTTCCATGTTAATTTGGATTCTTGCGATATTTTTTTTCATCAATTTTTTCCAGATCTTAAATATCTTTTTATTTTTCCCTCTTTCTCTCCCTCAGTTTTCAAATCTCCCTTTCATCTCCCAATCTTTATAATTTCTTTGTTATTTTTCTCATTTTTTTTATTTTTTTATATATTTTACGTCGTTTTTAAATTTAGTATTTTTATTCAGGTCATTACTTTTTAATTCATAACCAAACATAACATGTCTTTCACAATTTTTTTGAATAAATTGAATGCATCTAAATTACTACCAAATAATGAATCCAAAATTAATATATGTTGATGTTATTTATATGATTATTCTTTTATTTTATATAATAATATATATAAGATTTATAAATATATTTTAATAGACCCTGTGTTTTTTGTCATTTCAATCAGCAATGTCGATTCATTTCTTTAAATTTGGCCTAATAATTTTGACAAAAAAATTGATTCACTATAATTAATTTTTTTTTTTTATAGTTATAAATTATAATCAAATAAATAATTATGTGATCAAATTTGGATAACGAATAGAAAATGAAAAAAACAGACCGAAAATATACAGATAAATAGATTCATAAACAGAAAGACAAAGAAAAAATTTTAAGGGAAAAAGAAAGGAAAAAAATACTAAAAATCAAACCGAGAAAATTTTTACAAAAAGGCATTTGAAATAGAATTCATTCTAACTAGAAAAATTTATATATATAATTATATATATATAAAAAAATTATTATATTTTTTATATTGTTATAATATTTAATAAATTTTAAAAAACAATTGAAAAAACAGTTTATTTATTTATAAAAAAATGAAATTACTTTCATGTTTATGTTTAAATTTTATTCTGAAAATTGCCACAAATTATTACGTAAAGCAAACTAATGGAAATTATGATGATATTAAATTTGTAATAAATAATTATTTTTTCACTTTTTTATTTTTATATATATATATATGTTTATTATATATAATTTGTAAATACGAATGTCTATATTTATGAGATGAGGTATTGTAATTATTTAAAATAATTTATATATTCGGACTGTTGTCCTGAATCAAAGTTGCTATTTCACGACACACAGAAAAAAACACTTCGGCACACAATTCAGGTGATTGGAATTTCTACACACAAAGCCATTTACCTCGTCCAAAATATATATTACAGAATTTTCAATCTTTTATAATATGTCCCAATTATCTGAAAATTAATTCAAAATAAATATACAGTAACATTAGCCAATTGATGAAATCAAAACTTTATTTAATTTAGACATTAAACCCAAACCATGGGTTTATCCATATACCAATTATCAACTGATATAAAAATATATCTCCATATATATATATATATATATATATATATATATATATATACATGAATCATTTTACAAATTCATGAATTATTCACAAAAACTAATGCAAAGGTTAATGATTTAAATGGCGAGACATCCATCATCGCAAACAATTCAAATAATATACAAAAACCTCCGAATCCGTTATGAATGAAATGATCCTTGTTTATATAAATTTCTGCCGTATTAGTTCTTATTTTTTACTACAAGCTTTCGTCTGTTCCTACAGACATCTTCAGGTATAGAATAGATGTTGTTCTTGTTTTTTCTTAGTAATAAGAGGACAACGAAAATATATGTATTGTTGTATCCGAAAATGCTATTGGAAAAATGAGTTATTGTTTTATATTTAATAGGAATTTTTTGTTTTCTTTTATATAGTGTTATTTTAAATTCTAAGCTCTGTTTGCCTTTCGGATTAAGATTTAGGGTTGAATATCTAATCGGTTTTCGTTTTAGAATACTTTGTTTTATTTTTTTTTGGATTGGAAAAAAAGAAAGATTTACGGAAGAAGTTTAACGTTTATCATTAAGAATTTAACGTTGGGATTAAATAAGGTTTAGATTTACGGTTTCGATTAAGTTTTAGTTTGAATTTAGCCTTTTCTTTACGTTGTCTTTTACGATTTTGTTGCAAAGAAAATTTCTCTTCAGGTTTTATTTAAAATCAAATATCCAAGGTTGGAATTATTTAGTTTCCGTTTAAGGTTTCGAATTAATTTAATGTTCTTTCAGGAAGAGAGTTTTTTTAGAGAGAGTTAGGAAGAAATAGTTTTTTGTTTAAATTCATTTATTTTTTTCATTTTAATAATCATAGGATTTTTTGGTTTAAAATTTCGAAATAGATTTCAGTTTATATCATAAATAGTTTTCAGATGAATTTTTGGTTGTTTTTGATTTTGCTGTATATATATATATATAGTTTAAGATAGATTTAATCATAGATAGAGGGTTATTTAGGAATATGTTTTGTTTTCTATTTAATTGTTTTTTTTAAGGTTAATTTAAAAATAAATTTCTTTATACATGTTTCGTGAGAAAAATTTAAAAGACAAAGAAGAGGGTTTGGGTTACTGTTTCGGCTTTAGATTAGGAATAGGGTTTTTTAAATTTCAGGTTGATGTTTTAATGTTGGGATTAGGAACAGAATTCGTGGACAAATCAAGTGTTTAGTTGGAATTATTTAGTTTTGAAATAATTTTAAATAATTGTATTTGGCTCATTGTTACGATATCCATGGGTTTAGATTTAGTGTTGGATGAAAAAAATGTTTGTCTTTAATGATGAAAATGACGTTTTCATTTTTGCTATTTACGATCCAAATCACTTTAAGAATAAAGGGAAAATTACGTTTGGGTTCGGATTTTCATTAAGATTTGATATTTTGGTTAAGATTAATAATTTTGTTTTAGATTTAAGACTAGGATTAAGATTAAATATAATCTTAATCAAAAAATTTAAAACTATTCAAATATAAAGGATTTTCAGATCATCTGCATTTTCTCCGTAATTCAATTGTGATCAAAGGTTTTCCTTTCCTAGTTTTTTTTTGATGCTTCTGTTACTCTTAATGACAGATTTGCGTGTGGATTTTTCTGGACGCTACAATTTCATCTCAGATTTACTACTGCTTTCCAGGCACGATTCTTGAGGAAGACAACGTGTTTGCTGTTGACTAAATTTTAATCTCTTAAAGAAAAATCAGGTTCTACTGTTTTTGGAATCATGTTTGAATTTAAAAAAATTTAAATCAATGAATTTCAAATAAAAGATAACCTCACCTTTTGTTCTTCAATAAACAATTAATTTCAACCAATTACAATTAATGGTGGACAACGTAGGAAGAATAGTTCAATTATCTTTAAATTTTTTTTTTAGCAAGCCTGAGTATTTATTGTCAAAATTTAGTTACTGGGTTTGCTTCTATTTATAGATAAAGTGCTCAATATAAACATAAAAGCCTATTTAAACATCACTGAATCAAGACAAAGTTTTGTCATTATTTAATTAATTGAACTATCAGTTTATAGTACTTTATCATAACGTGTTCTCTATAACTTATTTAAGTCGTTAAATTTAAATTAATATACTATATATTTTAATTTGAATAAGGACGACATGAACCGTTTCTTAAATCAAATTAATTGATAAGCGAATTTTTTTTCTGTATAATTAATGACGAAAATTCAAAAGAAAATTTAAATAAACACTAATAATTTGAATAAATTCTAACTAGCACCTGATAAATGCAATCCGTTTTCAATAAACAAGTAAAATTCAACTATAATTGCAAATAATGATGGATAGCCTATTTTCAATAGTTCATAGTTAATTTGATCCAATTGTTCAGTCAAAAACTGAAAAGGTATTTTATCTATTGAGTTGGATGTCTCATTTAAATCCTTCACCATAATGGATCTTGTTTCAGGGAATTATTTTCCAATCAATCTCTTTCCTATTCGTTAATTCAAAACCTGTAGCCACTTTCAATCTTGTTCCAGTTGAGACTATTTTTCGAGGGGCTCAATTCTTTAGTTCCGTTGGTTCAGTCGTTACATTATTCGCCGTACCACGTCCACCGGGTCAGATCATCCAATGTTTCCTCACTAGTCGATACAAGACGTTTTCACTAGAAACTAATGCCCTCAGGCTGTTACTTATTTGGACAAGCTTGCATGTGGATCCTTTCTGAATGCTCTCAATCTTCATCTCCATATGATTTATGACTACTGCTTTACCAGGCACACGATTCTGGAGAAACTCAACGACTTTTCTAAAACTGTTGACTAAAAATGGAATTCTTCTATAAAGAAGCGTAAATATTTCTGTTAGTTACAGCATCAAAGATTGAATTGAAAAAAGAAAAAAAATCTGAGCTATGAAATAAGATGGCTCCCTATTGTTATTGTGATCCTTCCTGAAGCATTTAATATTCAACCTAATTACAATGGAACTGCTGGATACATCTGGGAAAAATAGTTCAATTATGGTGATCCAATGTTCAACAACTGAGATGTACTTGTCAAAATATTATATGAATTTACCATACAGTAATTCCTCAATTATCCGGACTTCTTTCGAAAGTTAATTTGAAAAAAAATGTTCGGATAAGTCAAAGTACATATTAGTTGAATTGTTGGATATTGAATAAAGTTTTAATAAATGGTAGAATTTTGATGAACACACGTCCTATGATCAATAATTAAAAAAAGGGAAAATAAATACAACGTAAGAATAACAACTAATAATTTGAATAAAATAACATAAGCTTATTCATTGTTTGATCCACCTCGATAAACAATTTTATTCAACCTAATTACAATTAAAAGTGGATACAGTAAGGCAAAGATGATCGGACTCTTTTCAGGCCTGTTGAATTTTGGATATATTTTGATTGAATTTCATTACTATTTTTAGTCAAAAGAAATCTATTTCATTTAAGCAACAGTTTCATTTAAGTCAATATTTTTAGATTAGTTGAAAGATCAAAATAGTTGAATAATATGTTTTAAATAGAATGGATAAACTAACGTCTAATTTTTTTAATTTTTTGGCGAGGTTGAATTCAAAGAAAACAATAAGAATAACAATTTTATAATTTATAAAATAACTATGCTTATTATTAAATAGATTCAACCTCAATAGTCAATTAATATTCACATGTTTTTAATTAACGCTGGAATTACAATTTGAATAAATAGTTCTTTTGAACCTGGTAAATGTGTCAAATGTTTTGTCTTTTAAAATAATATCTTTCATGAAAGAGACTTGAAATATAATGTGTTATTTATATACTTATTTCATATTAAAATATCTTCATATATCTGATATTTTGGGAGTTTTATAGTTATTCATTTTTTCTTGTTTGTATATTTTTTGTTTCTTTTCTCTGTTTTTTAATACTTTTGAAAAATTTTGCTGATGATAAAACATTTTGTTTTTATTGTTTCAATTTTTGTTTCACAGTTTACGATAACAACATAATTTAACAAGTTTTTTTTAAAAAATCGATAAAATTCTCGGAAAAGCTTCGAAATTGTTTCAGTAAAGCTGAAATTTTTTTTAGCTTATTTCTGTCTGCGACTTTACGATGGTAAATTCGGTCTCTCGAGACAAAATTCTAAGTACGGTGAGGAATGATTACTGCTTTCTGCGGTGCAAATCAGAAACATCTACCAAATCTCTTGCACTGCAAGCGACCCTATCCAAACTGAAGGTTAAACACAGGCAGGAAAAAAATACATCAAAGTTTATAAGCCGAATATTTTTACAGAAAAATTTACCCAGTACTCTGTTAAAGAACCATTCTAGGCACAGAACTGAGAATGAAGTCTGCGATATAAATGAAAGAGAAGATGTTAGTTATAAAATATTACAAGGATACGGAGGAAAAATACCGATTGATCCTCGACCTGAAGAAATTAAAGTTGCACTCTTCAAGGAAGTATCCAGGCAGGAGTCAGTTCCACGAATTATATTCCTGAAATAATACATGCCATTATCCGTAGTAGCGGAAAATGAAAGATAGATGTCTTATTCGATTCCTTGAAGATAACGGGGAGTGTTCTAGAAACTGTCAGTTGGTGGCCCTAATGAATGGGACTTCATCTGACTATTTTTTGCTTTTAGATCTGCAAATAATTTCCTGGCACTTTCTACACCTATCTTCATTACAAGATCATTTTCTATTGACAACATACCCAAAGAACTTAACCTGCCTCGAGTTATGGGCGACCACAATTATGTTTCTTTATAAGCTTTAATTTTGGAAGAACCCAAACACATGACATAGCGGCATGATGGCGCCGTCGGCCTTGATGGCGCGCCGGGCGACTGTCCCAGTTGCCAGTACTTTTCGCCAGCCCTGGTCACAATAGTCAAAGACTGATTTCATCTCTATTTTAAAGAAATCTGATTCTGCTGATCTGTTTCTGTATAACTTAACAAGGCTGTTAGACTGCTAACCATTCACTAGCTCGGTGGTATATATAAATCATTGGAATGATTATCAAATATAAACCCTATCCTTAACTCATGTGTAAGTCCAAAAGCGCGAATTGCAAGTCGGAGATAACAAAATTAAACAAGTGCTTGAATTTCAATATCTGGGAAGTGTTTTAACAGAGGACGAGACGTGTTACACCGAAGGCCGAATTAGTGTTGTGATAGAAAAAGATGCATTCTAAATGATAAACCAAGTACTAAGAAATAGAATAATAGTTTCATACTCGCAGGCAAGTATGAAACTGTTACGTGATATCTGTCCTTCTGCATGACAGGGAGTACTGGACAATCTCCTCAGCGATGAAGTAGATAAGTGAAGCAAAAGAAATGTTTCTACAGAAAAAATGCTGAAGATATCATGGTCCGAACATATGAGCAAAGACGAAGTTTTAGAGAAAATCGAAACAAAAATGAAACACATACTTAACATAAGCAAGAGTTGGTTTGTAGGCTACATGAAGAAAATGTTTGGAAAATCTGATACATAGAACAGATTGAAACCAATTTCTATTGACTTGACCAAACTAATTAAAAAAAGGCATACATATTTGTATATATAATTTGTAAAACCTTTTTTATTCAAATAATTGTAACATTATTAAGGCACAAACTGAACTATTATAAAAAAAAAATATTATATTTCTTAGAGCAGAAAAATAAATAATACAACCATTTATTTTCTGGTATTAGTAGCAACAGAGAGAACAGTAGTGAACAGTTACGCAATATTAGTCCTCCTTTATTGCAGTGAATATTGTGCAATCTCATCACTGATGAAGAAGAGACTTGAAGCAACAGAAATGTGGTTCTACTGAAAAATGCTGAGGATATCATGGTCCTAACATGGGAGCAACGACGAAGATTTAGAGAACACTGAAACAAAAAGGAAGCATAAAATTAACATCAGCAAGAGACGGTTTCTAGGGCACATTCGGAAAGAGGGTTTAAAAAAATCTGACACAGACAAAAGATTGAAAGCAAAACAGAAGAAAAAGAATGATATACTTTACGAAGATGAGTATATCGATGGCTGAAGATCGCTTAAGAGGAGAAATAACGAAAATATACTTATTAATAGTTACAGTGGGGAGGAAAGTGTAGTGTCATTACCGACTACGTCCTGAGAGGATACATTACATTAAAAAATGAGTACCGATGAGGAGACAGTACGTTTGCGTTAATATATATATATATATATATATATATTATAATGCATCTTTAAACAAATGTGTGCCAGGTGAAGTTTTCCCAAATGAAAGAGATTAATTAACTATATGCAATCGATCACATTGAGCAAAATATTATAGTTTAATTAACGCCGTCACTTATTAACAATGGAAAGAAGTGAGTTTAGCGTCAACTGCCAAGTTGCAATACTAAGTTTGAGCGTTCAGAATTAGTTATGCTACTAAAGATTTAGAGACTTATGTGAAAATTTTAGTCTGTTCCCAAATCATTACAGAAAAATTTCTTGCGAAATGTTTGAAACAATACGTTTCTTAACACAGTTATGTCTCCATTTTTTGTTCACGTGAGACTTCGTTTACTTGGTCTGCAAAATTAAAAAAAATCATCCTGAAAAAAGCAATTACTTATTTGTATGAATGAACTAATAGCAAAAACATTACACTCACTGAAAATATGCATACACACATTACTTGAAGCGTGTTTTGAATGATACTCGTATTTGAAATAAACGTCCCGTTAATTCCACTTTATTCCTTATGTATTACCTTAATCGGTTTATGTATTCTAGAAATCCTGATGAAGAAAATGTGTCCACTGCGAGGAATCGAGGTTTCGGCCTACTTTTGTAGGAGAAACAAAGGTTTGATACGGCGATCGTTACGGTTAGAAAATGCGTAACAGTCGAGCAAGGCTCTAGTTTTCACTCTTCTCGATTTCTCGAATTAGTAGGATGATATAATTAAAGACTGTGTGAAGAAAAAATAAAAATGGAGAAATTATTTCCAATAGGAGGATCATCTTCAATAACGTTTGTAATGTAATATGTGGGATTAAATGAATTCTTATATATATATATATATATATATATATATATATATATATATATATATATATATATATATATTTAAAAAAATTACATCAGCATAGATCTACGTTGAGGTAATTTTTTGCTGTAAAAACTATGTATATTCGATTAAAAAAAACATCGAGCTATCTTCGGATCAGTTACCTTTACTATATATATATATATATTTTAGTCGTCAGTTCAAATAATGAAAACATTAATAGCGCAGCGAACAGACTTCAAAATAGAAAATAAATTCGACACAAACTCCCTTAATCATTGCGGAAACTGTATATATATATATATATATATATATATATAATTTCGGCATTTCGGCAGTGTATTTCAAATTGTTTCTTTAAAAAAAAATAGAAATACAAGATTAACATTTTTTGAGCGGGGTAGTCATGTCCGCTAAAAGTTTCTTTTAAACTTTATGCAGAATCAGCGACAAAATTATTCTTACACGCATCACTTTTGAATATTTCTATCCATTTTATTATTTCCTATTGTTGAGAATCCGCAAGTAATGTAGTTTATGTTATTTACTATATTGCATTGTTTGTTATTCCAGAACAGGTGACAATTTTCAAGTTTGAATGACTTTTGCCAAAACTCATATTGTTCATTCGATGAAAGCAACATTTATTTATTTATTAATCTTAGAAATCTGTTGCATACGTTTGGCAATTTAGATATTTCTGAATGGGCTTGTCGCCACACATGAATTCTATATGAATGTCTAGATCTGATGATGGTATTGAGGAATATAAAACGCGTTTTCGGGTTAATATTTCTCTTTTGTTGCAATTCACAGAGTTGGACAAAACTATCTCTCACACAGCCTATTTATATTCAATGTCATTTTCTACCATACTAAATTTGATATAACTGAAAGATATGCCAATATATTTCAAATGTTCAGTATATCCAAATTTATATATATATTGTTTATAATTGAATTTAAGATAAATTTATTATGAGAAGTTACCTTTTTGAGATAAGATACCTTTAATTACAGTTGTAAAGAAAATCTTGCTCTGGTTAATGAAATATATATTGAGCGCTATTTTGTGAGTCAGTTTTCACATATTTCAATTTCTTTCTTTTGTTAATAGGATTCGCCTGGATTATAACAACGGATAACTAGCTATATATATATATATATATATATATATATATATAGCACGACACACTAAGCCAGTTTTATTAGCAGCAGTTCTAGAAATTTATTCATCATAATATTTTTACTGTCATTGGAAAACATTAGTCCAAGAAATCACAATGGATGACTCTCCTATACGTTAGCATCAGACATATTGATGAAAGTCTAGAACGTTCTCTCAAACGATTTGAAACAGTAGTTTAATTCTGAAGGCATTAAAATTATCTTCCTTGGCCAATGAAAGATGTTTGTATGCCATTTTTGAGATCATCAGCCCTATGGAACCGATCCCAATGGAGACAAGTGTAAGCAGATGCGTCATCACAGATAACGATTTGCGAACTGATGATATCAGGAAGGTTGTTTAGGAAAATACATAATTTGGGTCCAAAAATAAGGCTTCAAAGAACTCTAAAGAATAAATTTAAATGCATCAGTAAAATTGATAAAGGAAAGTCAATGCCTTTCTACTTAACCGAAAGAAGGAACTCCAAGGTAAGTTACTTAACCAGAGTAAATGAGAGGTGCTGTTACTTTGCTGAAAAGTAGAAATTTAATAGGAATTTATTTAGACTATAGGATTAACAGTGCCTAGCTCAGGAGCACATTTATCAATGTTTCTAAGCAAAGTCCATATGCTTGGTGAGAATCCAGTTTAGTGATGATAGCACTTCATTTAATACAGACTTAATTCTAAGTAGGATAACAGGCAAAGTTACACCAGATAAGTAGCTTAAAGCTTGACGATAATTTGTGAGCAAAACATTCTATTTAATCAGAAGATGATAACAACTTGAATTGCGGGAAGAGAGGGGTAATAGAAAACATAGAATTAGATAAGCAGTATTACAGAACCGTCAGGTCACGAAAGTCAAACCCGTTAGATGATATAATGTGTTACATCCTATCAGCAAACAAAGATTTAGCCTATTTTACGAGAGGTTAACAATTATTGCGAACATTATATATTTCATTGCGACATGTTTCATTGAATAATTTAAACAACTTTGCCTACTTATTTCCAGTTGGATCCCTTCATATTTACTTACAAGCTTTTTGGTGTCATTTTAAAGAAAAGATGGAAAATCGCCATGTTGATACATATTTTATTCCGTGTAATTTCGGCATAGCACAATGTCATCATGAGGCTGTTGTTTATTTCAAGACTTATTGTAGTGTTTATCTGAAAGTTAAATGTTTTCTTGTGAAAGACGCTTAGTGAGTATGTAATGATTTCAGTATCGATTCAGGGGAAGTAACTAAGTATGGTATGTTAACAGTTTTTAAAGTATTAAAATTATTAGGGCAAACATTGATATTTTAAACTGTCTATTGTGCATATTTTAAAACATTCGTGCAGTATTCATAATATTATTATGGTTTGTTTTCAATTTTCTAATATAGGTAGCTTCGAGAAATTTTAGTTTATTTTAATTATTTTCATTAAAATTTTAAATGTACTTTCAGAAATGAGGAAATACATTTTTAGAAATGTCGGATATTTCATTAAAGTGAAAATTCAATCGCCGAGACAATGTGGTCGTAGTATGTTCAACACGTCGATTTCTCCTTCCTTTAATAATGACACTTAAAACGTTTGCACCATGAATTAAATATATTCTCATTTGCTTACCTGTATATGCACGCTATCGCCCTCATATACAGCTGCTCTTATCTCATTATCCAGTGTCTATCCACACACAGACACACACACATGTATATAGTCATTATTTCAAATCAGATTTTTTCGGGAAAGGGAAGATAAAAAAAACTATAATTGCAACTATTAGCATTTAAATCGAAATTCAGCGAAGAAAGGAAGAAATGATAACGACTTCTTACTTGTTGCTGGTGTGATCTCGGTGAAAATAGTTTTTGTCAAATCTGCAACAAAAACACTATATGTGAACTACAAGTAATTCTCTTTGTAGAAGTAACGATTGGAAATAGAGTTAGGACATGGACAGTTTCGGTAACACGTCCAGTCAACTTCGAAAGAGGGAGACTGTTCGAAATGAAGAAAGAAATATACTACTACTGCCACCTGTGGATAAATACTCTTGCGTTTTATCTTTTTCTTCAACCGCATATGGAAATTTTAACTGCCATTCAGTCAGATGGTGCCGACTGGAACTAGTTTCAATAAATTTTCATTTTTATTAGCAAGCAAATTCTTCGTACTCTTAGAAGTATGCTTGGGGTCATTGTTTAGCTAGGAGATCCAATCAGTAGGAAGCACAAGATTCTCTACAGAAAGCGATAACTTTTCTCTTAGGATTTGTTGATGTTTTTTCTGCATTCATTCTACCATCTACAATTGCTAGTTTGCCAACACCTGGCATCGAAAAGTAGCCCCAAACCATGATACTATCACCACCAAATTTGAAACTTGGTATGGTGTTCTTGGATGCGTAAGCTTCGCCGTCTTTCCTTCATACATGATTCAGGGAATTCCGACCCAACATCTCGATTTTACTCTCATCTGTCCAAAAAACTCTTTTCCTATAAGAATTTTCTTTATCATTAGGCTCTGTCGCAATTTTCAACCTGCTATGCCTATGCCGTTTCAGAAAGAGTGGTGTCTTTCTTGGGGAGCGCAATTTTATACCGTCTCTGCGTAGTTCAGTACTAATCGTTTGCTTAGTTAACTCCTGACAAACACAGACCATTCTGAAGGTCTTGTTTGATGGCCACTGTGTTATTTTGGACCTGTCGCCTCAACTTTCTTCGTAATCTGGGAGATATCTTTCTGGGAGCACAGGTTCTTCTTTTGTTCTCAACAGTATTACGTCTTTTAAAACATGCAATAAATGAATCAATTGTTGAAAAAGCGTGTCACTGGAGATGTTTCTGTAACTTTTTCCATTGTTACAATAGCTTAATATTTAGCTCTTTTTGAGCACAAGTCATTTCATTACATCTAGCCATTATTAGAATCGTTATCAGTGAACAGTGACTACAGAATGATCCAATTCTGAACTGAATGATGCAACAGTTACTGAGAATATTCTAGAACAGTTTACAATCTTCGACTTTTAAAGACAACGAAAAAAGCACTTACTGCTATTATAATGCAAAAATTGATACTGTAAAAGAACACTTTTTCCACTATTCGAAATATAAAAAAAGATGCATAATTATCACTTATCGATGAATTTCTCATTTTAAATTGCAAGGGATTCTGATTCTATGGACAAAAATGCAAAATAATATTGTTATTCGAGGGGCTTTCATTCGCTATAAGTGAGAATAACAAGCATTTGTTTTTGAGACAGATCACTTCTTCAACCTCCAGTCACTGTAAACTCACAGCGTAACATTGTTATTCTAAACGTTCCTTGCTGTCTTAATTTATTCTAAAATGTTGCATGAATATAGTTACAGAGAATAAATACAACAGTTTAGAATATATATAAGTATAACTAAAATATACCGTATATATATGCAAAAATATATATGTTCAAACACTTTTCCAAGCCAAATCTAAAAATTGTCATAAAAAACAGACATTGATGATATTTCTAATTTTAAAAAACAACATGTCCTAAATTGTATATGAAATTGCGATTACAAGTTTTCATTCGTTATAACCAATAGAATAAAGAATGAATTTGTTTACATGAGTATTTTTATCATAATTTTTTGAAGAAATATAATAAAATTAAATGGAAGCGTTACTAGGAGCATACCATCTGCATGAGGATAGAATCCGAATTCACTGTGAACTGAAAATAGCAACGATGTGTTTCTACTGCTGTATATTTCATCTAAGGAAGGTCATTAGAGCAAAAATTACCGGCTGGTACTGATTAACACTACAGTTCAGAAAATAGATGTCTACCCAATCATGTTTGCCCAAGAAATAAATATTTCATAATAATTATGAATTATTCACTTTAAAAGTATTCATCATATTTGATATTATCGATTTATTAAAAATTTAACACAAATATGATCTTCTATATATTTATATTGTTTATATTACATCTAGTGCACTATTTTATTAAACCTGTTGTTTTTTTTTTTTTTGTGCGGTAATATTTCGTACATTGAGTAATTTTAATATTGTTATTGGTGGATACTAGGATTTTAACTTGACACCTAATTTTTTATTTTTATTTTGTATATGTTATTTATTTATTTTTAAATTTAAAAGGAAGAATAACGTCACATAAATTTAGTAGAAAGTAAGCAGTAAAATGTTTGTAATCAATGTTTAAAAATATTATAAAATTAAAGAGTTATTTTAATAGATTATACGCTATAACAACGTTAATTATTCACACAATATACACACCATGACAATATTTGTGGCAATATTATATAGGATATATATGTATATATATATATATATATATATATATGGCATAATTAAAAGTGTTCTGGTTTGTCTTATAATTTTTTATTGTTAAATTATTTTATTTTTTTTTAAGGTGGTGTTCAGTCATTATCAATGAGAAAGTTGAGTTGGTGGCATTTGTTCCTCAACATTTTATGTATATACATTGTATTTTCTGAACAGAAACTTTACAGAATGTAATATTTCTACACTGATCATCCCTTCCAAATATTTATTTTTTATAAGTGCTTATATAAAAATTATTATGATTTTTTTATGTATTATAATATTATATATGTATATATTATTAATATATAACAAAATATGACAAGATACACTATTCTCTGCGGAATGATATTTTAAATTAATTGGACAGTTTAAAACGTTTGATAATATATTCTGAAATTTGGTGTTTTTCTCTGAAAAGGTAAAATATATTTTCAGTTTGAGAGTGAGTCAACACTGAACTATGAAAGAGCAGTACTTTCAATGGATTGACTTGTTTGTACTTAAATTATTTTTGTTAACCTGTACCAGTTAAAAATGTTAAATGTTTAATATTTCTCTGCATTTAAACAATCAGTTTTTTGCATTAATAGTTCTTTATAAAGTCATAATTCATACAACGAAACTTTTGAAAGACTAGAAGATTTATGTTGGTTCAATGTTTCTGTTGTTCATGGATACTTTTCTTTATTCAGGTGACTTGATATTGTTCATTGTAATCAAATTTTGAAAAAAATTCATTCAATCTGAAGTGAATTATATTTTTTTAAATGATGTTTTTTACATTCTTATTCAAGTTACTCCAAGTGAATTACTGAAAATTCTATTATTTTATTACTGTCTTTTTTATTTTTACATGGAACCAGTCTGTGTTTTTCCCCACCTTATCTCGATTTTGATTTTTGAATTTTGAGGAAACCAGATATTTTTTTAACTAATGTTTTAACCGATACAGTCTCGGTATAATTTTTTTGATCTTTAAACCTAATGTTTGTATTTATTTGTGGAATTTATATAGTCTGGTAAGTATTAACTGATAGGAATTATCTCCCTTAAATTGGAAAAAACAGATGAGAAAATCCACATGGTTTGCAAAAGGTTCAGTTCAAATTTCTGAAAAGGTTGCCAATCTCAAGACAGTTGAAGAATGCAGGAGGGTATAATGTCTGAATGGCGTGGAAAGTATAACAACCAACATTATATTGTAGTCCAAATTAAAAGGCATATTCATAATAATTCTCTTCCAAAAAAAAAGTTCTGAAAATAGTTTTATTTAAAATCTTCATGCAACCCATCGTAGGTTGGCTTTCACGTATTGTTATCCAAAACTGGCATTTAATATATCGAAAGCAATACTGTTTTCTGAGTTTCCCATGGTGAACCGTATGTTAACCTGCCTGGGGTATGTGGGCTATTGTATTGCTTCCTGGTGAAGCACAAAGTATGAAGGTGTTATTTTCATATCAAAGTCATTAATGTTGACATGATGGCTGATGTTTTAACAATCAGTTCTTCAAACAATATGTTATGTTCATAAGAGATAGCATATATCCTTTTATATATATATTCCTGTAAATATATAATGAATTGTATTGTTTGTCCAAAATTGATAACTAATATCATCAATAGGAAAATTATTATTTTATATGTTCATGAACGACCATTAATTATTTGGGACTCATAATTATATATTTTCATATCAGATATACTATATAAGAGCAATAAATTTACAAACGTCAGTCATTGTGTTTGTTGAGGCCTATATACAAATGATGGTTCTTTATTCTTATATATAAAATAACTTCATATATATTCCGTATTTAAACTTGATGTGAAAACATACTTACTAACGGCTATTCTCCCACGGTCAAACTAACCGCTCCATGAGTTTTTCGGGTTGTGTTGTCCTTTCATTAGTTTCTGCTTTGTTGTTATTTTTCAAATTACGACCATTTGTATAATTATAAATAATGGTAATAATGAATATTTATATTTTCCTGCACTATAAAAAGAATGTACAATGGATTTATTTTTTGAAAGCGACATATTTTTTTTTTTGTGCCATCATTGTTTTTGTATTGTAAATATTTATTCCAATGCATTAAAAAATTTCCTTCTCCTATCAAGTTTTAACTTGTGGTAAAAACTCTTTTGTATATTGAAATTTTTATATTAAAAATAGATATTTGATGCTAAGTCATATATTTAAAGCCATTTTAAAAGACATTTATTTTTTCCGTTAATATTTTTAAATGGATGATATGATTTTCCCTTGTATTCATGAACAAATTGTTGTAAGCCAGTGTATCAAGATGTTAACCACAAAATGTGGATGAGTTAAAGAAAAAACATCAAATGAGAAAATAGTTTTCACTCTTTCCTGATATTCTTCGAATCTGCCATGAAGCTCTGATATTTTCCTCTTGAAGAACTTGTTCTCGAACCATTACCAATATTGTAAGCATTTTACAATATAAGATTTGCGTAAAATAAAATTTATCTAAGAAAATAAATAACTTTAATAAAAATATATAACAGGGATTTTTAATTTTTTATAATTCAATATATATATATTAGAAATACAAAAAAAACATTTTTTGGGTGCGTATGGCCAAGTCATGGAAAATTTTTTGACGAACGATAAGTTTTGAATAGAAAAAACATTTACATTTACAATTCAAGATTTCAAAAGTTATATCCAAAAAAATGTTGTACTTTCCTATATAAATGTCATAATTTACAAAAAGGTAACATAGTATCTACAGGACAAGTTTTTAAAAAAATGAAAATTCCACTTAAAGTGATAGCTATTAAATATATTCAGGTGGTTTGGGTGCCTTATATTCGCTGGAAAATCTTAAACAACTTATATATCATGAAACAATATCAATGGAAACCAGAAAGGAACTTCCCGTTTTTTTGGTCACATTTTATTCGATGAAAATAAAAAAATAAAAAAAGCTATTTGTGCGTCCATTTTTTACTAATAATAAAACAAACGTTTTATATTTTTTTTCTGTCAAACCTTTGAAAAAAAGTGAATGAATAATTAACAAAAAATTATTTATATATAGGTGTTTATTGTAACCAAATATATATATATATATGGAGATATTTAAAAATGATAAGATTATCAGGTTTGCAGTTTGAATAATTGCAACTCTATTCTCAAAGTTTTAAGTTAACAGGACATGAATACAAGTATTTTTTGAAAAAAAGGCACAACGATCTAAGAACCTTAATGAGAAAAATTTTATGTGAACTAAGTGCCACTTTGAAATGATGAAAAAAAACAAGGTTAAATTTTGGAAATGTTTCTCTATGTCTTTGGTAAATATATGATGCAACATTTTCTATTTCAGTTCAATCCTTTCTGCCCAAAAATAATTTAGTCCATAGAAACCCTTGGCCTTTAAATGAATGATTCATTACAGTTTGGAAATTCTAAAAATATTTGTGACTATATAGAAGGTCATTTCTAAACGATATTTATGTTTTGCACACAGAACACAATATGCACACATTTCAATTGGTTGTTTCTAAAAACTAAAAGAATTAACTTTTAAAAATTACACAAATTCAATGAATGTCCATCTTCTAAAAACATGATACTTTTCTGAAACACTCATAAAATACAGTCGTTAATTTAAAGTGGTATCGTATGTACCCACTTCACATTTGCTACCTATATATATATATATGATTTTTTTTAAATATATATAACTTCATATAATCCTACTATATATAAATATATATATTTATAATACTTATACCTATATAATCAGGAACGAAAAAAAATACAATAGAATACATATAATAATTGTATAAAACAGGTTAATATTAATACATATACGTACATAGATATATATATATTTGTATAATAAAAATCTTCAAGTGATATTCCATGTCCAAATATATATCCATATATGGTATCAATTCAACATATATAACATATATTTATTTGCATTTAATTTTAAAAGTATATATTAATATATTTTGATATACATATAAATTTTATTCATTAATAATAATTCTTTTTTTTTCATTTCATTCAAAATATATAAATATTATATATATTTTTAAGCAAATCGCCCATTCCCAGATAACGTGACCATGTTTTTAAACGGATCGCTGATCTTATAAAACTTTCAAAAAAATGTTTGGATAAGTCTTGTTCTTATGTACATCGTCTTTGTCATGTTGTATTGATAATGTTATAATTTATGAATATGTCCTAAGATGGTTTATTAGACCGAAACGTCCGACGTTGACATATTAACATTAAAACAGTATAATTGTATATAAGGATTTTTGTTTGTTTTTTCCGTATATTTTTTCTCATACTGTCGGATCTATATCCATAATTGGCTCTACATACACACAAACACACACATACACACACACACACACACACACACACACTTGTTTTATTATTTATATATATATATATATATATATATATATAAAAGATGGTTGAAAGATCCCTTTTTGCATATGTCTCATAACTACAACAAGAAATGACAGAACTACTTGTTATTCAATAATACTTTTCAAAGATATACTTTAAAAAGAGAATTGCAAAATGAAAATATACTAAATATCAACTGAAATAATTAAATGGGAAATGCTGTTTTAAAAGTCTTGCTTCCAAGATCCAATGTCACTAACCAATTGAATATACATGAGTCACACAGATCATCCATTCTTTGTATACAACTAGGAAGGGAATTTCGAAGTTGAAAAAGGTACAACCGTTTTCGTTAATTAAATTTCACCTTATTCCATAGATTTTATTAGGATTTTCAAGGATAGCAAATTTTTTATCTCAATTGATTTGATTAAAATGTTGAAGGCTTTTGTAGTGAAAAAGGAAAAACACTTTTGAAAACACCAAACCCATAGACCTGGTGAACCATTTCCCACAAGGAAGTATAGAGCTTTCTTTCCCTTTTGAATTAAATCTTTTGAAAACAGAGTTGCGCTGGGGAGAGAGCTGAGAACCAAGACTCTAGACAACCCAAACAAATATAGTCCATCCCATAGCCCTGTCTCGAAGAATACACAGGTGTTTTTTTCATTTTGCATTATAAGATGGCCTCTGTCCTCATATTCACATCTTCATTCAAACTTCATCTGAGAGGCCTCCTCAATCCTAATTTGGTATCCATTAATTGACCTTGTTTTTGCATCACAGAATCGATTAAATTCTTAAGAAGGAGTCTAGAATTCCCAATAATTTGGCGAAATGAAACGGAGAAAGAAGCAGATTAAAAGCAAATATATGAAAAAATGAGTATAATTGAGGGCCCGTCAAATACACATTTTTGAGAAATGAAGTTGGCCTTGATAGCTGTGGAAAGTTCTGATATAACTTGCAAAAATGAACCCTTAACTGAAAACTACAGTTCCACGCCACTGGGCATTTTTTTTTATTCACCTTCTAACCAATTGTATATATTTAGTTTTAGAGAAATATTTTGTTACATGTACAAGAGGAACTTGGTGGTCGTATAGCACTCAATCACCACTTTATATATGCTAAGATGCTCCCTGTTATACATCTCGAAAGAATTTTGTTTCCTATGGACGGGACATAATCGTCCTGGACTTGTCAATAGATGCAAGAGTTTATAAACAAATTCATATATATACTTTCCCGATATATGATGAAAATTATTTGTTAGGTTTCAAATCTTCCTGAAATATCTTAAAATAATATATCCCACAATGGTTAAATTAGTCTCACAGACTTCCATTTATCATTAATTATTTTTATTTTAAAAACTGTTTCCATAGAAGCTTGACGGCGAAAAATGTCCATGATAGATTATATTTATCCGTAGTCAGATGGTCTTTTCAATCAAAAATTTTCCTACATCTGACCCCCCTCACATTTATGTTAGTAATAAGTCCATCAACATGATTTCATGGAGCTTTTCAACAAAAAATAAGCCCATAAAGTGATGAGAAAGTGACACAGCAGTGAATAACCAGACTCCACCAGATATATATGGTTATATTTATTGCTGTTAAAGACAAGTATTGATAAAGTTACAAGTAGAAATGTTGGTGGCATGAATGAAAAACAGAGACATTGCCAAAAAACAACCTTAGAGTTGTAAATGAACTTGGCCAAATTATGGACAATCTTGACTGAGATTTAAACATATTCTATACAATATGAAGAGAATATATTTTATTCTAATCTCATCCAGGGGCCATTCTAGTGAACAAATCTTTGGATATATCTTTACCCAATTTATCAGCCATCCTTATTCTTGCATAATTCAAAGTGTGGTTATTTAAAGAAAAGTTTCAGGCAATGAAAAAGATATTATATTATAAAAAGAGATTATACTATAACAGTCTTCAAAGTGAAGAGTATCTGCAGGACTTGAAAATCAACTCCTAAAAATCCTGTAATTTACCTAAGCTTGAAAGCCGATTTTTTGGCACTAATGAGCAATAAGTAACTATGTTAAATATGAGGCAGGTAACATGACAGGATTATTTGAACTTTGAAGTTCAGTATGAACTGTCTTGGAGTTACTTCCTTGAACTTGTTCACATCAATTCTGTTCTCTTTGTTGATGAACTGTTTTATTTTTAAAGACTTATCTGAATGTTCTGATGAATTGATATCCATTTGAAAATTTCTGTTCTGAAAAATTCAATTTAGAAAAAGTTTCAAATTGTTTTGATAAATATTAGAATAATTTGAAAACATTATAGAATTAAAAGGTAACTCTAAATTTTATCAATTTTTCCAAATGTGATATATAGAACAATCTTATAATAAAAGAAATATCATATAAAAAAAACCATAAACTGTTTGTGATTTAAAAAATAATAAAAATTGAATTTTTTTTAAATTTGTTTTAAAAATCCAAAATAATTTAATCATTTATTTATGATACCAAAAATTTTAATTATAATTTTTATGAGAAAAATATTTAAAAATGTTATTTCATAAATTTGAAATTATTGACATTCAAAATAATTAAATCATGATTTTAATGAATTTCAAATGTCAGTAGAATAAATTTAAAAGTAGGAAATTTGACAAATTGAATTTTGAAGTTTGTTATGAAAAGAGTTAATAAGCTGGCAAAGTTTAAAATAATAAAATATTTATTTTAAAAAATATATCTACAAAAATTTAAATTAGATATCTTCTTTATTTATTTATGAAGATATAGATGTCACAGAGAAAAAAAAATTTAAAGTTATAAAGATTACCATTTTTAACTAAAGTGGATATTCCTCTTGTAATGGCGTCTTACAACTGTACCAGATGAAAAAAAAAAGGATAGGAAAATATTACAGCAAAAATACTCTACTGAGAATAAATTTCTATTATTATCTATTTAAATAAAACAAAAATATTTTTCCTGTAAATCTTTTTTAAGGGATTATATTTTTTTTTACATATTTATCTGAAAAGAAAATCAGAAAAGGAGTGTTTCTGAGAAGAGAGATTAATATGTCAGATGTTAATGATGGCTGCCTATGAGGTATTTTTTTTGTGCTGAAGAAAAGAAAACAAAAGAATCTCACAAAATATGAAAATTTTTTTCTTACCTTTGTTATGTTCTTCAATGTTGTCAGATGTTTGTCCAGTGATTATTTTGTAGATCCTATGTCCAGTAAGTGACTTAAAACTTTGAACTGAAGATATGTTTATGAATGTAACAAAAGTAGTTGTCCTAAGAAGTATGGTTTTGTGTAATGGCTGCATTAGTCAGAGGAAGGAGGGTGTTGAGGTTGTTAATGTGGAATGTAGAAAATACTAACCCACATTCATATGTTTGACTTATGATTCAGATAAAATTTATTTTTCTTCATTTCTCAACAAAATTATCATTAGATTTAATTTTGATATTTTAATAAGAAATTATGACAAATTGAATTTGTATAATTTCTTTTGTAAGATTTATACTTTTTGCCTTTGTTCCCAAATGCAGTGTAATAGTGAATGTTTATTCATCCTGTAGAATCTGCATTCTTCCTTCTATCCTCTAAATTGTCAAATTATATTTATACTTGAATGAGAAAAAAATATACATTGTTAGTTGTTTTTTCTTATCCCTAGTTAAAATTTACAAATAGTTTACTATTTTTTAAAGAAATCATTTATAGAATTAATTCTCTTAGAGATATTTTACCTCATAACAGATTACAAGATAAAAATACACCACACATTTGTGTATACAAAGTTAGACAGTAATTAAGGTGGCTTTTAAGAATGTATTATTGAATTTCTAATGAATTTTCAATATATATTAGCATTGTATAATATGTCTTTATTAGATATAAAAAAAGCTTATGTAATATAATTTTTTTATCTTCTTAATAATATTCCAATAAAAATTATCAAAATGAATGTTTCTTGTCAGTGAATATTTATATTGGTAGAATATGATATAATAAAGTTATGTGTGTGCTTGTGTGAAATATTTGTTTAGGTTTGTTTCTGTAGAGATTGTTAGTTTTTTTGTGGTACAGGAGGCAATGGCCTTGAATTAGAAGTCTGTTGGTTGTTCATTTCTATAAGATTTCTAGACTGTGGATATGGAGCAGAAATATCATTTTTGCTAAGATGACCTGAAGGAGCTGAAGATTTAATATGAGGCAGATCTGAAAATGAAAATATGATTAGAGAAATGTAGGATTCGTATGCCACGCACATTTCCGAATGACTAAAAGCTCTTAGTATTATACCCAGAAAGAAATTACCGTTACTACTTTACTACAAGTGTTCATGACATAAATTCACCGTTTTTCAAGACAAATTGATATCATATATTGTTGATATGTAAATGCTTGCAGAAGATCAAAACGAAACACCAAACTTTAATAAACCTATTTATCCAGCAGATATGAAAAGTGCGGTAATCAGATATACAACTCTTCAATGCAAATATTTCCGATTGTTTTCTTTCAAAGACATAATATAATACAATTACTACTGTCTGTCGAGAGTAAAACTTTTCTGCATGAAAATTTTTATATTTACTTTACTATATGATTTGGGTTTCTTTATTCACTTTTGTAACACAATTCTTGTTCCAAACTTTTATTAAACTAAAACAGCATTACAAAGAAATTTCAGAAAAAATCGATAATTTTCAATTATACTTTTAAATATGAAAAGTATATTCAAATAACTATAAACCTATAAAAAATTGAGTTATCAGATCCTCATGGGAAAAGAGTAAATTAATAATACACAAAAAAATCTTAATTATTGCAATGATGCCCTTCTAAATGTGTTTCCGTTTTAGTTTATCGTGCACTTTCTTTCCGACAGGGTTCAAAATTGAAACATTTTTCTTTTGACCTTTGTCCTCCCAAGTTATCGTGTGTAAATAAAAAATTATTTCAACTCTGTTTTATGTAAAATGTAAGCGTTACTTTTAGAAAATGCAGTGAATTACATCTTTAACTCAATAGTTCGAAACACATCAATTTTGCAAATATTGCATTTTAATTAATGTTTCAAATTTGTATTCGTAATTTTTTTCGTAAACAACGGCCTGGCGATGGGTCGATATGTGACAAAATAGGATCAATTTTTAAAAATGCTTACAAATTTACTATAAGGAAATTCTTTTATTTTTAGTATTAGAATTAGAGCCTTATCTTTCAAACGAATCCAAAATTTAAGTTCAAAGAAGGCACTGAAATTATTGGAAATACTTTTTGTTAGTGATTCTTTTTATAAAGTACGTGTTGGTACCTATACAAAAATAGATTATATTGAATTAAGGACTTAAAGTGTTATTCCAATGTTTAATTATGTAACATAACTTAATAGGGCATTGTATTTAAGTAATTAAAAGCTTAGATTAAATTCTGCTTACGTCTTGTTACATTGACTTTTTATCATTTTAATAACTGCATATATTTTAATTAATAATTTCGCATTAATTACTTGTCCTTCAAAGGCTTCGCTAAAACTTCATTTACATAGAACGTAACGAAATAACATTGAACAGGGTGCGATGGGTAAATTGTCACAATTTTATATTTTTACTTTCTCCATTGCCTTAACCGTCTATTGAACGCACATTCTTTGTGTCTGGATCTAACTAACGCCTTTATCCACTGTGCCATGTGCCCTTGAGGATACATGGTGCAGGGGATAAAAGCGTTAGTTTAAGGGAGTGGAGCACTTGAGAGGGGAATTAACAGAGATAACTAACAACTGACATCCATTAAACATGGCACGTAGAACTAGAACAGCCTACCTCAATGAGCGAAATAAAGGGTTTAATTCGACATTCCAACCACCTGAAGAAGTCCGGAGCGTACAATGAAAGAAAATTTGTAATAAATATTGTGACAAAGATCACCACAATAGTCCGATTAATTTAAATAGTGTACATAATACCTTATCTCGGAAATATAGACAGGAACTGAAGTCTCGTATTATGGCTGCATTCACTAACAAGGTGACAATCCAGATGAGTTGCAGGAGATTACGAAGTCATCTAGAGGCTATGCTTGAAGCCCATGGCGATTTTATTGAATAAATGTACTTTATAATATTTAAAAATATTTTTTGTGTAATTTTGGTAAATATATATCCTAAAATGAGATGTCAGTTG
This sequence comes from Acanthosepion pharaonis, assembly GCA_903632075.3. Taxonomy (NCBI): domain Eukaryota; kingdom Metazoa; phylum Mollusca; class Cephalopoda; order Sepiida; family Sepiidae; genus Acanthosepion; species Acanthosepion pharaonis. The sequence goes on along the minus strand of CAHIKZ030003269.1, from coordinate 8,146 downwards.
TTTTTTTCATGTTTGAATAATTTTAGCAATAATTTGCTCGTCGTACATTGTACTTAAATTATTTCTCTTCATTAGCTACAGAAATTATGTTAATTAATAATTTCATATTCAAAGTTATTTTACGTCTTATATCAAATTCATCAGTAAATGGAAAATTTCAGTTCCTAAAAGATATCAAATGAATTAAAAATATTGTGGATTAAATTAAACGTTGTTCAGCAGTAGGTCATTTTTGGGCACATACCAAGATTTCATATAAAATCAGTAATCGCTTATGCCTTACATGTCACGTCGACCCGCAGCCCCACAAGTCACGTCGACCCGCAGCCCCACAAGTCACGTCGACCCGCAGCCCCACAAGTCACGTCGACCCGCAGCCCCACAAGTCACGTCGACCCGCAGCCCCACAAGTCACGTCGACCCGCAACACCACAAGTCACGTCGACCCGCAACACCACAAGTCACGTCGACCCGCAACACCACAAGTCACGTCGACCAATAACCTCACAAGACGCGTCGACCACAATTTACTGTAGTGCATGACGTTAAATCGAGCATAATTTTGCAAATACTATGGATCAACTTTAATATACTAAGCCTCAATTTGAAAAAAAAATAATTGATTCATCTTACAGTGAAGGCGAACGGGATTGTGACAGTGTATCACAATTCTAGAGGTCTTAGGATCAGAACATCACTTGATGCATGAAAATGTATTCTGTGCCTGTTTCTCAAGCAAAGTTTCATTTGTGACAGAAAAGTAAATACATAAGATCTAAACTGTCGCATGTCAAAGCAGGGGGTTTCAATATTGTCTGGGTTCCGAGTGTGTCTGAAAATGCTATCAGTAATGTCATATTTATTGTCTTGGAAATCTGGGTTTATTGCACGTGATGTGCTCTGGTTGTGTTGGTGATTTATGTATGCTAGATGGTGTAAGTATTGTGTGTAGGTTTGAGGGTGGGGCGATGACGTCTACTGTTGAGTGGGTTTTTCACTGAATATATTTCTAATTGTGTCATCCAGTTTTAAATACTGGAAATATAGGAAAGTATGTGAATATTGTATCTAAAATAAAAAAAAACCAACATTGGAACTCTTTTTTTTTTGTTTACGTTAGAAGATTTAAGTGAGTAATTCCAATTGAGAAAGTAACAGAATAGTTGTTCTAAGTATTTTTTGTAATCCCAAATCTCACAGTGATTGCGAAGAACAGTGCCGAAAAGAAGACGCGGATATTACATATTGAATTAAAGAAAGAAATTATCGAAAAACATGACCAAGATGTGTGTATAGTCGACTTGGCGAAGCAGCAGGAGCGTATCACTTATACGATCTACAACATATCAAAATGGAAGGAGTCGATAAATGCTAAAATGCCAATCAGGGGCGTTAAAATAATTTCAAAACAGTGGACATCTATCCATGAAAATATGGAGAAACCGCTCGTGGGAATACCTTGACGGAGGCTATAATCGGCGAGAAAGCACGGGCTGTTTACCCTGATTTGCTGCATCAGACACATGGCACCTCGACGGGCGAACTGTTTAAAGCCAGCCGGAGCTGGTTCGAAAATTTATAAAGAGGACCGGCATCCACTCTGATGTCGAGCATGATGACGCAGCGAGAGCGGCTATGAGGGAAACTGAGGATTGCCTCACAACTTTTCCCCGGATTATAACAGCCGAAGTATATATCCCCAAGCAAATTTTCATCTGTGACGTGACAGGACATTTTTGTCAGATTATGCCAAAGAGGAATTATATAACAGCAGCACAAATAGATTAACTCTACAGGTGAGACAAAGGAAATGTTGGGAATGTGGGAGAAATTTTCAGACTTTATTAAAAAAAAAGACTCGAAAAAAATTGCATCTGTGCGTTCGACGGCGCCATTTAATGACACTTGCCAAACTCATTTCAGAAACATTCTGAAAGGGAGGATGTAACACATCATTGGACAGGGTTTTTCTTTCTTGAAAACCCTTGCAAATGAAAGTGAAGAAAGCGTGTCGGAGAGGAAGAAAATCGGTGAATAAGATTCAGTTATTTATTTCAGCCATTATCCGCCAAATCCGTCAGCATCTTCAAGTCGTCTGATCTCCAAGGTAAATGCTGTACATTATACTTAACAAAACCAGTTTACTGCAGTACATTCTATTGTATTGAGTTTTATACAATATTTGTTATTTATGAGTACATTTTTCTTATTTAATAACCTGTAACATAAAACGGTGTTTTTTTTTTGGGGGTGGGGCTGAACGGATTAATATCATTTCAATGCGGAAAATTAATTTGACATACGAGTACTTTTAGTTTATTTTGTATAGAGAAAACACACTTTACTAAGAACTATAACGGACGAAACCTTGTGGAGGGAGAAAGCACACTTCATATAGAAGAATATTATTTTATCTCTACTTCTGAATCTTGGGTAGCGTAACAATTAATGGGGCAACTGGAATTATTAACCGCCTGGTTTGCTGCCTCATTTTTGCACTTTGCGATTGATAAAGGCATTAACATATTTATTCTCCACACCGATTAGGTTTTAAATAGCTAGACCTGGGTAACAACCACGCTAAAAGAAGAGCTATTCCGAATTCAGTGGCATGGGGTTATACCATTCGAAAGTCTTCACTATTTTCCCTAAGAAATGATGAGTAAAAAGGAATTGCCAACATCCTGAACCGATACTAATTTAAAGATTTAAGGTCAGAGTTTAAAATAGAGATTTCTAATGAATGCAGCTCATCTGCAAATGACGCATGATGGCGTTCTTTAGACGAAAATATTCGTAGTATTTAAGACTGCCTACACTCCAAAAACTCGATAACAGAAAAAAAGATAATTTGGCATTCATGTTCAGAGCAGATGGATTTACTAAATGTCTGGTGATAATTCTATACATTGTAATTTGGCAAGTAATGTGTCACACACTTCATCTTAAGTCATAACTGTCATATCCTTTTTAAACATTATATAAAAGGATATGACAATTGCGATAATCTTAAAGATTTTACGTAAATCTATTTATTTTTTTAATTTTCTTAAATATATGTGCATAATCTTTTGGAGAAAAGAGATAATTTATACTAAAAGATACAACAGTATCCGCGTTTAAAACATAAAATGTAAAACAGCGCCTTTCGACCGACACATTTTCAAACACAATCGTCGGTAATCTAAAACAGAGTACTAACAAGAAAAACTTTTTTTATTAATACCGTAATAAAACAAGATGGTAAGGGGGGAAAAATTATTTTACCTCAAATCATGTAACCGTTCCCCCAAATAAGGCCAACTTAAACTTCATCTCCCGTTGTACGCAGAGGGCCGGCCTACGTATGTTGATAATAACAGACTCCAAAATGTCGAGGTGGAGTCTGTTCTTAGCCCTAATGCAATACCAAAAAAAAATGGGAGAATACTCAGTCCTACAAACACCAGAATTTAATAGATGTTCACCGATAGCAGAGGCATGAGTCTGCGAACACCCGGATGTCACAAACTCATGCCTGCGCACGCAGCCCGGGACATGTTGGGCGATTCTAACCTCAAGCCTCTGGATAGTTTTTCCCACATAGTCGAGCCCGCATCGACATTTCAATTGATAAATAACTAAATTATTATGGTAGGTAGGCAAAACATCCTTACGGCAAGGCGGGGAAGGCCCTCCTGGTAGTAAATATGTTCCTGACTGTAACGGCATTATAACACCGTTTAATGGATGAAGAGATCTTATCAGCGTATGTCTGACTCTCAGGACCAATCCAAGGGAGCCTGACATATATAGGACATTTGGAAGGGGCCATATTTCTTAATTTCATTGAAATATATATATATACAAATACAAACGCATACACCCACATACATACATGCATATACATATATAAAACCAACACACATACTCACGTGTGCAAATATATGTACCAAACAGATGTAGAAACAACCATATATATAAATATACATACATATTTACCTAGATAACCATTACGAATTCAGAGTCCATGGAAAATTAATGCATTAACGATCACAACTATTGAATATCAACATAACAATATATGCCAAATTAAATCGCTAGCAAATAAGGGTAGGTTATAAATCGATGGTTACAATAAAAATATAGATACATAAATATAAATAAAGAACCAATAATAATAATAATAATAATGCAAACATACAATACCATTCTGTTATTATTGATAATATTATTGCTTCTATTACAAAGGTAAAATGTGAACCATGTCTACAGTTAAAAAGTAAGTTTTAAATTTAAATTAATTTAAAGAGATTAATCCTATCATTAAATTTAATAATTTCCAATTTTTCCCTAAGACAAAGTACAAGGAATTACAGGTTCGAGACCTCCTAATTAATTTCCATTTAACTGTAGGAGTTTTGTTTTTCTCTTTTAAACTTCAAAAGTACTTGGCAACGATGTATATTTTTATTAAGTATTATTGTTGAAAGATAGTACATGTTGGTGCCAACGGGTTTTGAACAAATTGTTAATGCTTCCAATGTAAAATCTTTTAATACTCGGGTTTTTAAGTGTAGAAATAGTAGTAAGATAAACTAGGGAACTAGCTAAGCAATTATTTTGTAGTGGGTAAACATTGAAATTCCTACAATTACATCCACTGGTATCATTATACTTATTATCATTTATTACACCATTGTAATACGTCATGTTTTTTTTTAAATTTTTATACTTGTTGTTAGAACAAGAGAAAGACAGAATTGTGCCAACTTTGTAAGTCATGGATGGGTCTCATGCCTTAAAACTAATACTAAATATTCTAAATTTTAATTTTCCTACTTTCTGGCGATGAATAAAAACCAGTTAAATGTAGTTAGAAAAACTTTAGTTACGTCTGTGGTCCTTCTTTCTTTTATGACATAATGTTTAGCTTCCGAGAATGTAAATGTATTGATGTTATAGTGAAAGACTTCCCTCTGGTTTAATCATAACAGACCTTACCATACAATGTTTATATTATCAATTTCCAAACAACAACGTTACATTCTATTCAAAGAAATCAATACAAAGTCAGAGATACTTGAACATTATTAGAATGTGATGCCTAAGTTCTTTCAAAGTTCAGAGAATAAATTCACTCAATTATTTCCAGCGGTAGAGTTAGAGACGCCATCATTCAACGAAGTGAACTTACTAATATATACATATAAATGTTTGTGTACTGATAACAATCAATACATAAGCATTTATATGTATATAATAGATATTCACTGCAATTTATGAACATTTGAGAGAGAAGGTCCAATGGATGACCGTGGTAAACTTATTAAACGAGTTAATTTCAGAAACGGCTGAACACGAATTCCATCCACACTGTGTAGTTTACAAATGTTGTCTTGTACGAAAAAAAAAAACCCATTTTATACAATTTTGATATATATGTATGAATAATATATGATATATTAATATTAATGTATATGTCCCTGCACCCCCCCACCCCATTAGTATATCTGATAGTCAATTTCTTGAGAGCAACTCTCTGCGTCTGCTCGGTCTCACGTTGACTGCTGACCTGAGATGGAACAAATACATTGAGTCAATTGAGACGGATATGTAATGTAGTTGGCCCTGATCTGGCATCTCGTCTACAGTCACTCTCTCACAGACGCGCCGTCGCCTCTCTGTCTTTTTTTACAAATACTTTCATAAGTAATTGCTCCGATGAGCTGCTTTCACTGGTTCCCAGACTCAATGAATTCAAGCGCCCTACGAGGCTGGCATCCCCGCTCTCACCCTTTCACTGTAGAAACTTTTAAATGTAGCCGTCTCTTCTACTCCAATAGTTTCATACCTCACCCTCTCGCCTGTGGAACACCCTTCTCAATTACTGTTTCCCTGAGAGCTATAATCTCCAACTATTCAAATGTAATGTCAATCGACATCTCCAGTTACCTTGATCTATTCACTATCCCTCTCCTCATCCTTTCTTCTATCACTCCTATCTGCTCTCGCTCCAAATCTTCTGCAACCCCCTGCATCCTAGTGGCTTCACGCCTTGCTCGAGGCGTAATGCTTAAAAAAAAAAAATATGTATGATTAATATATGTGCGAATACCGTAATCAGAAATATCGACAAATCCAAATAAATTCCAAGCTGTATATGAATCAAATATTTCTCTCATATTATCTTTCTGCCTGTCATAATAAAATTAGTAAAACAAAAATTTTATTGGGAATATAATTTTGAACTTGAGAACCTATAGAGTCAATGATGTGAACAAATTATTAGTTTCAAAGTAATTCCCTGAGAAATGGGTTATTAACATAGTGTAAAATAACTTCTTTTGGAATTAAATCAGATTAAAGAATTTTTGGCTAGAGTAGTTTAATTTTCTTAGTATGTTTCTTTACAATAATTAAAAACAAACACAAAACCGCCAAAATCTAAACATATCTCATGGAGAACACTTCGATTAGTAAAGATTGTTAAATCTTGATCCGATTCAATTTCTGTAGAGATTAGACCAGATTTTCAGAAGCTTGAGAGTCATTTCAATCTAAAAATAACTTTTTCCATTTTGAAGAGAAATTGAGTTGACATGTTAATATCGTCAGATTTCAGTAAACTTACAGGTCTGGTTAATTGTGCTTAAAAGAGGCAAAATAAATTAAACTCACAGAAAGAGACAGAAAACAGGGACATATGGAAATTTTAGATATTTTGATACATGAATTTATATGTTACACTTATTTTAGATATTATGTGTTTATGTATTTTGAGAACTTCTCTAAACTCCGAATTATTTTCGATAATTTCAAATGTTTTACAAAATATCTGTTTTAAGCAGCTATCCTCATCGAAACAGTTTGAGAGCTGAAGTACACACATTAGCCAAAAGGATTCTCATGATAAATGCATGAAGATATTTACTAAGTTTAGCTTACTCCGATGCACAAAGTTAGATGGGAAGATTCCGCAAACTTTCCAGGTGGATAATATATGTTTGTGTTTCAAGATTTTTTTAATCACTGACGTTCTACTGATGCGAAATATACAACTAATTTTACTACCAAGGTAAATCCTATGCTATAACACATATGTATAAATTTCCCATCCTATATCTTTTTAGCCTATACCTTAGTGTTGTTAATAATTGTGGCTTTCAAAAGCAGTTATTAAATTTGGTTCACATTAATTCTTCCATTGAGATTGTTTTGTACCAATCTTTCTTGACACCAACACAGATCAAAGATGATCGTTTGTCAACATTGTTTCTCCCTATGATTATAAGTTCTTTTTCTATTTTATTTGCGATTTTTTGATATTAATAAAAATTTATTTGTAGAAACACGTACGCACACAAACACACACACACACACACAATGAAAAATCAATCTAACACCAATGAAAATCATATAAATTATTTTTTAATTTAATATAAAAATAATAAAAATGAGAAAATCAGCAGTCAATTTCTGATACGTCATGACAAGTGATGCGGTTTATCAATATTTTTCGTTGTGTCAGCATTATAGTTCGTATTTATCCATACGTGGGGGCGGGTTCGTGGGCACCAGAGCATATCCATACCATGGTGGGCCATCACGTTTAGGGGGTCAGGCCTCCTCCGGTTTTTTTATTTAATTATTTTTTTATTTATTCATTTATTTATTTTATTTTATTTTTATTTATTTATTTTTATCTATTATTATTGTAATTATTATTATTATTTAATAATAATAATAATAATAATAATAATAAATTCTCCTCCGATCTTAGATCTGCAAGATTTAGTTTGAACAGATACATTTGCCTATCAGACGAACACAAATGAAAACTAACATTGATTTCTGAGCAGGTATTCCAAGATTACTCATCAAATAGCAATTACCCGTGGTTGATAACCGAACATTTAGTAATCAGTGTAAGCTGCAGGCCATTGATTTCCGATGGAAACTTTGGAAGTGGCAAAAATAGCCTACCCCCCGTTGCTTGTAAGTGTAATAATTATTGTCCCAGATAAAAGGGGTAATTTTTTTTTATGACTGATACCGCCAATTACGAATTACTAATAACACAGCAACAGTCAAATCCTTCCACAATCAGATCATTCATTGCATTGGATTCATATTGATGCTTTTCAAGTACGACTGTTATGTGAAA
>CAHIKZ030003268.1:87500-117504 GCA_903632075.3 Acanthosepion pharaonis | reverse complement strand
TGAAATACTCTAAATTGCAATATTTGTTCTTGACAGAATAATACCTTCACCCTAGATTTTTTCAAATGTCTCCTTTCGTAAAAGAAATACTCCATTCTCAAGGAAACATGTTCATATATGACCATATATGTTGGAAAATTTAAAATGAAACTCTCAACTGATGAATATGAAAATAAACCTACGGTATAACTATACTTTGGCATAAACAAAAAAAAACTTTAAAAATCAACAAAGTAAACATACATAAAAATGAACAAGTTTATAAAAGTTAAACGAAAAAAAAAATCGACAATATAATAATAAACAAAATAAAAATAAAGAAATTATAATTAAACAAATTGAAAATAAACAACATAAAAAAATTAATTAAAAATAAACCAAATCAAAAAAAAGCAAAATAAAATTAAGCAAGATAAAAATGAACAAAACAAAAATAAGCAAAATAAAATAAGCAAAATAAAAGTAAACAAAGTAAAATAAGCAAATAAACATAAACAAAATAATAATGAGCTAATAAAAATAAAGAAAATAAAAATAAAGAAAATAAAATTCAGCAATTTAATAATAAGAAAAAACATAAACAAAATAAAAATTATCAAAATAATATAAACAAATGACAAATATACAAAATAAAAATAAGCAAAATAAAAATAAGCAAAATAAATTTAAACAAAATATAAATACGTCAAAGTAAACAGATTAATAATATCTAAAATCCAATGAGATGAATGTTAACCCATTATTCTCTTTTAGATTTGATCGAAACCTATGATTAGTAATTCCTCGATTTCTAAACAAGACAAAAGCGGAAGAATTTACCCCATTTACAGAGTTAACGCCCGATTTAAATGAAATAATAAACAGTGAATAGAACATTTATTATTAAATTCGCCTCATTACCAAATTCGGCTGTTTAGTTCCACTCAGATAGCAAATCACCAAAGTAAATGTATTTTAAAATTTTGCTTGAAGACTTGACGGAAATACTATTGAACAGAAAAGCCATTGAAAAACCGTTATTCTATAACTACTGAAGCATTTTCGAATTATTTTAATTTGGGTTTAGTCACCGCGGTGCAAGTACCAATAGGCTTGGCGGATACATCTGTCATGAAAGGTAGTTGTTGCTTCTCAGATATAACCATGACAACAGGTTTCAATAGATTGAGTAAAGTAATGTGTGGACAGGCGAAAAAAATATGACAAGAAAGAAAATGGCGTTCAAAGATTGAAGAATGTTAAAAATCAAAGGAAGAAAGAAATAATAAACAAAATTGCGCAGAAGGAATTATTTTGAAGGAAAGAAAAGAAAAATATGAAATAAAAGAACGAATGAAAAAGGAAAGAATAATAGAAAGATAAGAAAACGCAGAAAAAGTTAAAACAATACTTTGAAAAGAAAGAAAGACAAGGGTATGGAAAAAAGAAAGAAAAATTTCACGCAGAAGAAAGAAAGAAAAAAGAAAGGTAAAATAGAAAATCGAGAGAAGAACATGGTAAGAAAGAAATGATGAGGCTCGCAAAATAGGGGAGAAATAAATAGATAAAATAACAAATGAATGAGTGTTACAAAAAGAAAGAAAGAAAGAAAGAAAGAAAGAAAGAAACGATGTGGCTCGGAAAATAGGGGAGAAAAGAATAAATAAAATAACAAAGGGATACGTGCTGAAAAGGAAAGGCATAGAAAAGAAAAAAAGGTCAGTGAAATCACAGTGAAAGAAAGAAAGAAAGAAAGTAACGATGAAAAAACAAAAGAGAAAAATGTAAATATAAAGAAAGAAGGAAATGATGAGACTAAGAAAATCAAGAATGCAAGAATAGATAAAATAATAAAGGTATAATAGCTAAAAAGAAAAGGCATCGAAAAGAAAGAAATTATATTGAAATCACAATAAAAGAAAGAATAGTGAAGAAAGAAAGAAATAATAAATAGGTAATAAAAGCGAAGAAAAGAAAGGAAAGAGTTTAACGAAATGGAAAGAAATGAAAATGATAAAGGAATATTTTAGAATGAAAAATGTTTATAAATCATTCAAGAAAATTCAAAGCCACAAAGACAACAATGAAACAAGAATGTCCCAAACTCGCATAGCCATTATCTTTGTATAAGAAATCCTATTTAGAAACTTCAATTTCAAAGTTTGAAATAACAAAACGGTATGAAAAGCGATGACGGCGTTCTATCGATAAAATAAGATATTCTAAACGAACTTTTACAGGAAATTGGAAAAGTTTTAAACCACCCTCACTAATGCAAACGTTTTGGGGAATATTTAGTCAACCGAAAAGAATATATAATCACAATGCAGTATGAATCGAACGAAAACAAAACAAAAGGACAAATCAATTACAAGAATAATTTTCAAATCTAACCAAAAAAAATATTAGACAAGTTTAGCAAAATGCCCAAAATGAAATCCTCAAATTTATTTCATAGTACCGAAATTTGGATGTTCTATCATCTATCATCAATCCATAAAACTATTGGCAATATCGATGCTAATTAATAAGCCTCGGCACTAATTCCAGAATGGATCACTGAAGGTGTTATATCCTCATACCAGAAATGGGTGAAATAGATAATCCAAAAAGATGGACCAAGAACATGTCTGTCCAGCACATATAAATCACGTCTGTCCTTGGGAAATGTACTTGATTTTTTCTCGATGAAAACAAAATTCTTCCCGCGAAACAGCAGGAATGTCGAAGAGGTTCATATAGTTGCAAAGATCAACTAAAAAAATAAAATGATCCTGGAAAATTGCAGGAAAAAGGTAGAAATTTCAACACAGCTTAAGTGGAGATTACCGTAAAGCCTTTGATATTGTGCCATACTGGGATTCTTAACGCTCTGGAAATGGCGTCTCGATTCGGTGATAGTAAATTTCCTTAAATATAGCATGGAACTTTGGAAAAAAACAAATTATACCTAAATCACACTGAATCTGCTACCGCTTTCAACTGTTTGAATATCCGACGAGGAATTTTCAAAAAGAATTTTGTTTGCCTATTCTATTCTGTCTGTTTTTAATCCCCTTCTAAACTAAACAGTAATAACTATTGATACAAAGTAAAAAGGAAAGGATTTAATAACCTATGCTAAGTGAATGATAATCTTTTAGCAAAGAAGACAATGTAATATTATGTCCTTTTATGTTTCAATGATGATATCGTAGATTTCGGATTAGATAAAATTTTTCGCAGTAGATTTTTGGCACAGAGATTAGTGAACTGGAACAAAAAGCCTATAAATTTTAGGATTCAAAGAAGGAGATTGAATACAGCATACGCAAATGAAAAGAAACCAAGAAAATAATGCTACAAGCGCGTGCGTCTGTTGTTAAATACTGATTGAATACACAAAACAGAATATCAGCCATAAACACTTTGGCTGTCGCTGTTTAAGACAGTTTCAACATCCTTAATTGGACCATAGCAGATATTAATCGAATGGATGTCAAAGTTAGAAAGCTTGTCATACTGCAACCGCATTCACAATCCTAAGGCTGATGATAATCGTCAGTATATGCCCAGATCCGAAGGAGACAGAGGATTAGTTCAACTAGAATTGTCCCACAATAAACAACAATCGGTCTTCAAAGACACCTGGAAACTACAGAAGACTGGATGATGATCTGTATCAAAGAACATGAAAGAAATAAGAAATTTTATTCAATAGTAAAAAGGAAGCCGAGAAATTCAGGTGGACGAATAATTGCAAATAAACCATAATACACTTACTGCTTCGTCAAAAGAAAGCAAAAGCAATGTACCAAATACAGAAACGATGGCAACATAAGTCTATTCAGGTTCAATACTCTGCCCGTACCAAACAAGCTGATGTAGACAAACCCCTGCACCAATCTGTTTCTACGTAGTGCAGTGTTTTTTGCTGAAGAAACGTTTTATTCTAACAGCACAGGACAAAAATTTTGCTTAATAGAAATTACCTAGCATACATACTGAAAAAATAATATTAACCCGAAATGCAAATTCTTTGATAAATATCCAGCAACAATTGACCATCTTGTATCCGATTACACGTTGTTAAAGAACTGAATATAAAATTCGTCATGAGAGAGTAGGCCAATGTACTGTAAAAAATACAGAACATTCAAAGTTAATTGTGATCAAAGACTACAAACACAGAATATGATTTCTTACTGACATGGAAGTCGCTGCAGATTGTAATTTATCTTTGAAGATCTTCAAACTATCAAAATACTAGGATCTTTGAAGTAAAATCTCAAAAAAGCTAGCAGATGATGACATCAATAAAAAGCAATTAAAGTTGGAAGCCTCGAATTGATTGGAAAAGAATCCGATAGACTCATTGAAAAGTTTCCTGGTAGCCACTGCCACATTAAAGAAATGCAAAAAATCGTAAACAAAAAAAAGCACAGCTGACATATTAAACAAGAAAGAAAGCTTTATTTATGCACAATTACAAAAATGATCAGTGGAAAAATGTCAGACTGAAAACTTTAGGTCTCTGCTTAGAACCCGGAAGTAAATGCGTATGTAACAAAAAACTAAAACGAAATAATAATATATTATTTATTAATAATATTTTTCGAAATTCTACGAGCAAAACATGAGTATTTCTACGTGGTAAACATGCGCAAATTGCTTTTTTTTTAAGAAAAATCGTTTTGGAAAAAAAAAATGATAATAATAATAATAATAATAATAATAATAATAATATATCAACAATTTATTAATAGTATTTTTTTGAAATGCTATACGCTAAGCTTTCGAAAATTTATACGCGCTAAGCATGCACAAATTGCTTTTTTCGGAAAAAGCCTCGTTTTGAAAAACCCTGGCCTCCTGTAAGTCGTCAGGTTAAGACAGATTCACTGGAGCCGCTTGATGAAAATTTACCAGCTGAGGAAGCACAGATAATCGATGTATTTGATCAGAATATTCTCTCTGTATTGTTCTGGCGTCAATCCCCTGCAAAAGATACGTTCGTTTGATCAGGTCTATCTCCTCATTTGAAGGGATCACTAAAAACGTGCAGGCATCAAAAAATTTGTCCTGGACAATTTTTGAGTCCATTTACTTAAACCCAAGCAATTAATATGATTTGACCATTTCGTCGTGGATGAGATATAAGAAAGCTTATCTTGTAGACTTTACAACTATAGTCACTTTCATTCTTACTGCACGTATATCATTTGCATCTGTGTGTCAAACCTTAGCCAGATTTAGTAAATATTAACATTGATAAATTATTACAATTCAACGAGATCTGTCCGAAAAATCCAATTACTCCTATATATTGATATCGCGCTTCATCAATTTTTGTCGCCGGGATCTTATATTGCACATTTATAACTCAGTTGGATGTTGCTATTACATCTGGTCTGGTGCATCTGTTATATATTTAAAGATCTAGATAAAATAGAAAGAAGTCATATGCAATTTAAAGATCATGATCTGTCACCTCTGTACCATCCCCTCCCCCACCGCCGTAATGTAACTTCAAGTGTCTTTTCTAAAAAAAGTATTTTCATGGTAATTATTCTAAAATTTGTTTCCTTGACCTTATGAATTTGAGGGCATTACTAGATTGACGGCAAGGAGACACACCATTTTACGCTTTAAATGGCTAGATGTAATAAAGTTCTATGTTAAAAGTTTCTTCCCTCGAGTTCTCCTTGACGAATTCTCTTCCCGGATTCTTGCTTTAAATGCAATGTCAATCGTTATCTTCTTAATTTCTGTCCTTTTATTGTTCTCTCCCATTAATAATGTTTTTTTTTCACAAATTCTCTAATCCCTTGCATCTGAGTAGTTTTATTGCCTTACTTTGTGTAAAATTATAAAAGAAAACAAAACGTCTCGAGATCCGATTGCTCGGACTTGTTTTATCTTGGCAACCAGTCACAGGAACGTTACTGTGAGGGTATAAGTGATTACTGAGAGATAGTAGTGAATAAGTGTTGCATGTCTCTTACCCCAGATCATACCAGAATAGATCTTGGCTGTGTTCTTCAGAGAAGCCAGCAAACCGTTGATCTGAGATGAACTATTAATAGCTGATTGCAGATCAACACGATCGTCCCAGATGCATCTTGAATGCAACTATGAGAAAGAACCGCATTACAGATATAAATATATAAACACTTTCTCTCCAGCGGTAAGGGATAGTCTCTCAGACATTGCGGACGAGAATGTAAGGTCGATGTTCAGATGAGAGCTCCAGAGCCACACACACACAGAACCAATGTAACTGAAGAGGTCATAAGGGAAATTAAGCGTAATGTTAGATTGGAGATTAAATCCCCACCTGTAATTAATCCGTACAATGCTGCATCGTTACATAATCTTGTTTACCGTGTAATCATCGCATTCACAAGGTAGAATTAAGCGGAGGCGTCTTGGTAAAACATTGCGATCTATTAGTGATCCTTCAAAAAAGCGACCACTGTCTTTTGTGGTTGAAAAGGACAAGATTTCATTCCTGGGTGAGATTAAGAAAAAATACGAAGTGCAGCTTTTGGCGATCCCAAAAGAAGAATTTGCGAAGAAATACCCAGACAAGGGCTTTAAAAAATAGTATCCCACTGTTATGATCGAGAGACACAAAGCTAGATGATTATTGTTAAAATGGTTATGTTGAATAAAATTTGTGATATTAATGTAAAAAAGCTGTGCAGATTATGAGAATAGGGAGAATAGATAACGACTGACCAATGACATGAAAAAGGTTAAAATTGTAGAGTTCAAGATTCCACGCGGGAGTGGTTCCACAAAAAGTGGTTCTTGGGAAAACGGAATGGAGGAAATGCGGGTGATTCAACGCCGTTGAAGTAGCATGACGTGTTCTCGCTCTCCAAAGGTCTGAACTGGCGGAATCAAAGAATGCAGTTCATATGAACATTTTAATGGAAATAGCGATAAAGTAAATAGATCTATATAGGTTGCTTATATAGGAAAGACGCCATTGCTTTGTGGCACCCTGCATTATTAGAAAAAACTAAAAAGAAAAGATATTCATAGAAATATGATTTAATTTTTTTTATTCGGTTTATTAACCAGTTGTTAGTTATTTAGACGAAGAATAATTGAGTTTTGAGAATAATTCTCTAATTGTATTTAGGCGATCCGAAAGAAAAGAAGAAGAAAAAAAAAAAAAAAAGAAAAAAAAAAAAGAGAAAGAGGAATAGATAAACAAAACCCGGTCATTAAGCAAAAACAGGTGTCAAAAGATATCCAGGTCAAAGTACCTGACCGAAATTCAAGGAAATAGAAATTGTTATTTTGGTTGAAGAAATAGAGTTTAGAGATAATAAAAAAAAAAAAAAAAAAAAAGAAGAGGAAAGACAGGTAATACGAAACAAGGTCGTAAGAAAATACACACGTTGACCGGCACAAAAAAATTATCAAAGTCATCTTGAACTAAGTTTTGGAAGTTTGTTAAAGTTGGTTGAAGAAATAAAGATTTTTAGAACAATGGAAAAAAATAAAAGTGACAATCGAAAAAGGTGTCATTGAGATGAGAGGTGACCGCTGGGAATGGTGACCGCTGGACATTGGTACACAAACCCTGACCATTTCTAGAGTTGAAGATAAGAACCACCCACGATGATGAGTGAAGATATTTTCAATTCAGATAATTAAGATTTTTTGACTAACAGGCCTGAGCAAAAACAAAAGAGGTGAAAAAACAATTGTTTTGGCTCAGGAAGGCGCCAACAAGGCGGAGAAAATTCTTCCTTTAAGTCGCATCTAATTAGCGGCAGGCTGTTTTGACAAAGGCCAAATGTGAAGGAAACCGAGATTGTCATTTTTCGTACGTGCGAAAAAGGCCAAATTAGATTTTGTTTTTTTTAACAAGGTGTTTCTTCCCCAGAACAAAGCCCCGGATTGACCACGCCCGATTGGAGACGTCACGAAGGAAGGGAGAGACGCCCGACCAGAGTCTCATTAGCCGAGAGCGGTCACGTGATGTGCGAGGGAAGAGGAGAAAGGACGCTCGACCAGGACCCATTGGTCGAAAACGGTCACCTGACATACGAGAGACCAGGGAAATGGGTATGCGCCTCCCCCCCAGAGGCACTGTAAGGAAGTAGGGGTGAAAGTAAGAGCGATAATGGGAAATCAGAAATAATGCGACTTTTGGAATTATCAAGAAAACCCTGGCGCCGACAGACCCACCCCAGTTTGTTACGGCGTCAATAAAAGCAGGACCCCAATCGACAGAAATCAGTTCAGTTCAGCCCCGGACGGCAGAGAGAAGAGTTCGGACCTTGACGAGTTGGAGCTGCAGCCCGAAAGAAGAGAAGAAAAGTTCAGCCCAGACGACAAAGAGAAGAGTTCAGCCCCGGACGGCAGAGAGAAGAGTTCGGACCTTGACGAGAAGAGTTGCAGGAAGACGAAGAAGAAGTTACTTGCAGTTGCGCATAGAAGAAGTTGAAATCAAACCAAGCCGAAGTGAATAAGCCCGTCCAACTAACAGAAAGTCGTAAGCCAAACCAAATCGCCGAAGTGAAGAAGCTCGTCCAACTCAAGCCGAAGAGAAGAATCAATTCGCGCACTGACGGCGAAGAATCAGCCGTGAACGACTGGTAGAGATCAGCGCCCAGTGTCGAAACCAAACCACACCCCGACATGCAAATTTCTAGAGAGTAGGCAACTCGAAGTCTTTAAGTTGTATGATAGAAGCTTGGTGCCACAGTCCACAAAACGGGTCGGGAAGTAAGAATAATTTTTATGTAACGAACATTTAGATATAAAAGGTTGTTACCCTTTTTTTATCAGTAATTTTTGGCCTCGTGAGTTTTTTTTTTTACTTGTGTGTTATCACCCCGTCGAACCCAGCTTGCATACGGCCCCAATCCCTGTTTGATCCCGTCTGTCTAAGATCTAATCACAACGTGGGTAGGCAGACCGGAGATCAGTGCAGTTACCCTAGTAACCAGGTGTTGGAAGCGAGTTGGGAACGGCGAGGCTGGTAATCATCTAACCAAAGGGTTGGAACGTCACACTTGGAGCAGCGAACGAGCGAACGAGGAGCGACGACGCCGCGACTAACTGCCGTCGACCAAAGGATTCGACCCTGGACCACGTTTACGTCACATATGTATGTGTCTGTACTGAACATATATATATATATACGGCTATATATATATATATATATATATATATATATAATTGATTCAAAACAGAAGTACTGGAGGATACTTTCTTAATATGGTTATATAATAAATAAATTCAAATTAAAAAAAAATAAAATTTTATTTTAAACAAGTATTTATTTATTTATAAATATAATTGATATTTCAAATTGTCCTTCTTGACAATTTGAAATATCAAATATATATATATAAATAAATAAATATTTCACAAAATTTGAAATTTTTTGCAAGATTTTCAGATAATCCAGCCGTTTCTATATTTATATATCATATATATAATATTATTCTGTAAATGGACCTGATATAAAATATATATATATATATATATATATATATATATATATATATATATATATATATATAACAAATCCCATTGTTTATTGACACATGATGTTAAAAACAACTCAGTTACTAGGAACCCATGACCACGACACCTGCACGTATGATTTGATTATAGTGGTGAAAAGCGTGTGCAGAGATATGGTGTACTATGACATCTGATGAAATATGGAAATGATTATTTTAGATTTTTGAATTCAGAACCTGTCCTTTATCCTAGATTAAATTTCCATCAAATGGCTATAGAAATCCCAGTCTGTCCCTCTATTTACCCCACCTCCATGGAGAGAAGTTATTATACATTATTTACTTTAGGGGGATTAGCATTAAGTGAATGTAATTGATTCAACTGGAATATATATATATATATATATATATATATATATATATATATATATATATATATATATATATACATAATATTAATGTCTCCTTTCGTGAGAAACACAGCAGATAATGATAAATTTCTGTGCAATATCTATCCTGAATTTCAGCGATTGCTGTGAAATTTCCTTAGAGATGGAGATGACCACGAAAAGTGATATGGAACATGAAAACAAAATGGACATTTATAATCAGAATCAGAAAGAGTAGATAAAATCTCTTGTGAAATCAAAGGATAGATTGCAGCACTTAGCAGCTGTCCGAGCCGATGTTTCTCTCTAGTCGTACATTTATTCTTTGATTTTTTTGGATACAGGGAGCTGAATGAACAAGGTTAATCACCAAGCGAACAAACATTGTTCGACAACGGTTGCTCATCAAAAACAAAGCGATCTATCTATATTTCTGAGATGAGGTGTTATCTACACTATTTACATTATTCAGACTATTGTCCTCATCTTTATTACAACGTTTCGGCCGTCGTACGCTCCGGCCTTCTTCAGATGTTTGGAACGTCGAACTGAACCCTTTATCTCGCTCACTGTTCTAGTTCCACGTGCCACGTTTAATGGATGTCAATTATCAGTTATCTCCTGTTAATTCCCCTCTCTATGTTCTCCACTGCCTTAACCGGGTATTGAACTCACTGGATCCAACCAACGCCTTTATCCAATGTGCCTTCTTATAAATGAATGTATTTATAGAGAAGGAAGAGGGAAGTAATATTAAGGCGGTGGGAAAGTGACAGAAGTCGAGGAACCTCTGGATTTTATCAAGGAACTCTAGATATATGGAAGAATTACTGGACCCGATGTGGTAGCATTAAATGCTCTTCGGAAAGTTTTACATGCATAAACACACATATATAATTTCCAATGTAAAATTATAATTTTATTACATAGGGCCTCCCACAAGCAACTAGACATTTTATATTTACTGTATTATGAATAAAAGAATTAACTAACATATAAAAATTACTTATATATTTTACTATAAAGATAACTAAAAATTAATATCTTAAAAACATTTTAACTAACATATAAAAAAACTATTAACTATAACAATATAAAAAAAATAATATAAAAAAATATTTTTTACTATAAAATTAACGTTCTAACTAACATATAAAAAATAAGTTAGTATGGAATATACATCTAAAATTGATATATATTTACTATAAAATTCCCATGTAAAAAATTTAACATTAAAAAACTATAATTTTAAATGTCATATACTTAAAAATATTAATAATATATTCAAGAAACGTTATACTATAATGAATGAAAATTATACTAAAAAAAAAAAAACATATATTTTACTATAAAATTAAAAATGAAAATTATTTCCCATATAAAAAAATAATTATATTTTACTATAAGAAAAACTTATAAAAAAAAATTATAAATTTTT
The DNA here is from genome assembly GCA_903632075.3 of Acanthosepion pharaonis. Taxonomy (NCBI): domain Eukaryota; kingdom Metazoa; phylum Mollusca; class Cephalopoda; order Sepiida; family Sepiidae; genus Acanthosepion; species Acanthosepion pharaonis. The sequence continues at coordinate 106,225 of CAHIKZ030003268.1, read as the reverse complement.
TTTATAAAATGAACTAAAAATTAAAGGATTTTGATAAAAAAATAATTATACGTATATAATGATGAAAAATTAACTAAAAAAATAAAGTATATTTTACTAATCGAATGAACTAAAAAAATTAACTAACATATAAAAAAAAATTATATTTTACTATAACTGAAAAATAATTAAATAAAAATTTTATAATTTTATAAGAAAATAACTTGGAAAAATAATTATATTTTACAATATATAAAAAAACATAATTATTATATTTTACTATAAGAAACTAAAACAAACTAACATATAAAAAAATAATTATATTTTATTAAGAGTATATTTTTGTAAAATTAAAATTAACTATTATTTTACTATGAGAATGGAATAACAAACTCGTTATTGATCAATTTTTCTTCAAAAGTTTGTCCAGTAATCATTCAGCTACGCCGAAGTGCCTAAGCGCTTCATGATATAATGAAAAAATTATAAGAGGTCTAATAAAAACGTAGCGGTGCCGTTGCTATAGGAACGGTATTAAAGTACGTAGATTGAAGTCGCTTGACACAAATTGAATTTGAATTCACTCGCGTTCTCACTGACATTCCTGGTTATAACAATGCCTGGAAGGAAAGTATGTGGAATGTGGTCGGCTCAACACACTGCATCGATCCCATCAGTGACCATTGTTTGTACAGTAGTTTTTAGCTAAACCCGACATTTCCGAGGTCGGACAACCACTATATTCCCAAGATCTCGCTCCTTGCGAGATTTTCTCTTTCCAAGAATGAGATCTTACTTGAAAGGAACAAGATCGTAAGACGTCGAGGGAATCCAAAACAATAATGCGAGGCTGCTGTTCACTAGACCCAAAACTGGAGTTCCAGGAATGCTTTCATCAATTGAAAGGACGCTGGATGAAGAGTGTGTATTCAGAAGGAGATTAAATGCTGAATTGATATGTGATGTAGTTTTCTTTTGATAATACAACTTCCGATACTTTTTGATCATTCCTCGTATGTTATAAAAAGCATTATATGATATTAAAAAAACATATATGAAGGAGCATTATATAATAGGATGAAAGCGTTATGTTCGATGGAATAAATGAGGGAAAAAAATGAAAATAATATGGAATGCCGTAAGTGATAAAATTGTCTAATCCTTAAATTGTCTTCAGAGATGGAGGCATTTGTACTCAAGTTTGTTTCTTTTGCTGAAGAATATGATAGGCTTATCATTGCAATCGATAAATGTTTATCACTTTTAATGGACTACAATGATTCGATGTGCTTAATATCTTATCAATAGAGAATGGATACTTTATGGATGCAAGGCTGAGAAAAAGACGAGAAACAAAAGCCCTAAAATGATTCGTTATATTTTATCCATTAAACGCCGAAATCTGGAGATGCTCAAGTGTACTTCATGTCTAAGATTTTAATAAAGAAAAGAAAAAAAAAAAAAGAAAGTGCTTCATATTTGGAATTCCATTTACAACACCAGCGATTTTTTTCCGATAATAGAAACACTACATCGGTTTCACTTTAAATACAAAATGATTCTACACACACACACACACACAATCTCTCTCTCTCTCACGTACACAAAGAAAACACATAAACACACACACACACACACACACACACACACATATATATATATATATATATATATATATATATATATCATATATATATATATATATAAAAGCACATGCTTTTATAATCACTCAAGATGTAAATTTGTAATAACTATGCAGTGTTCGTTTCAGTTCGCAAGATATATATATATATATATATATATATATATATATATATATATATATATATGTCATAAAAGTTTGTGATTCAGGGAGAGCTCAATGTAGACTACAGAGCATTATAATGATAACAAGAAGACAGGGACTTTAATTATCCATTTCGATTATAATTTATTTTTAAAAACGTGGTATTCATAACTCTCTCTCTCTCTCTCTTTTCTCTATATATAATATATATATATATATATATATATATAATTATTATTACATATATATATATTTAGTTAGTTGATAGATATTATATAAATATATATATATATATATGTGTGTGTGTGTGTGTGTGTGTGTAACAAATATTCACCCGAATACGTTTTATTACGTTCAGCCCTACAAGTTTTTTTTAATTTTCTTTGAAATTTTCGAATATGACGTTGCATATTAAGTTGGAAAATGTGGACAAACTGTCCGAAGTTCACGATTCTTCTGTTGTTTTTGCTCAAGTATTTTTAACCGTCTTATTCATTATCAAGAACTTTGTGCAGCCAGTTTGGGAGGTAATAATCCTTTGACCACATCCAGCTATTTTATGGAGAGCTGAAGGTTTTATAACAATCCAACGTGACGTTTAATATAAAGATTAATGGGAGCCGGGCAACTTTTCTCTTTTTGGTTGCATATTATATTCTTTACACGCTACTTAATACATATTCGCCTGTGGCGCAATATCCTTTATTCAATGTGGTTTTTAAAAGCAATTGTATAATAATGTATTCTTAGCTTTTGAGACTTTTCTGATATTGGGCAGAGTTTAGTAATTTGGTAGTATCCACTAATATCTCTCTTATATAGAATGTTTTATTTTTATTTATTTATTTATTTATTGCAATATGCCGATCGATATGGCAATAAGGTTTGACATGTTAACCTACGAGAGAGTAGCGCCCGCACAGATACATCCACACACATGTGAGCTGCGATACGGCGAAACAGTCTGTCTGTGGATGACAATATATATCCTTCTGAAAAATTATTTCGGTTGAGCTCTCTGGGGAGAAAGTGTGAGTTTTTAAACGGTGACTATCACCGTTACTAATGTTCAATTTCGGCTTTGATAAAATAATCAAGTTCTCTGTTTAACTGGCCTGTTTATCTAATATTAAATAAGCTGAAACTCAACTTCATGCCTGCCGTGCGCCAATTTTATTTTAATTCTCCGACTTCGCCAATTTTTTTTTTCGATCTTAGCTTTCAGGCAACCGGACGTATAGCTGCCATGATACAGCTAAAAATCTCTATCTCTTCATGATTGTTATATTATATATATATATATATATATATATATATATGATATATATTATATTATCAATTGATTTTTTATTTGAATCTTATATTTTCATTACTTCAAACGTTATTATAGCGAATACGAATAATACGTTTTTAAAAGTCGAATTACCAACAATAAATTCTATAGCAAAAGTATCAACAATACATTTTATGTGAATGCCATAAAACTATGTACAAAGTATTTAGATTTCGGCATTAAATAACCCATAGAGGTGTTGATATGCCGCTAAACAAAATCAACCAACCAAACAAGCAATAGGAAAGAACTCTTGCATGACTTTAATCCATATAATATCCCACAATTTCTTAAAGAAATCAAATAGTATACGCACAATATAAGTTCAGCAAAATTACAGCTTAAAACACACACATTACCCACTGTGGTAATTATGTCCGCACAAACATGTCTACGCGCAAAAGCTGGGTATCGTCTACCATGTATTCTATTATGAATGTAGAATAATATATATATATATTACTTCAAAGCTCCCAATAAAATTAAACTTAGACACTAAATGACCCATAAGGTGGTGATAGGTCGTTAAACAAAGCAATCGGTCAATCTCCGATTGGGATCGTACATGTATCCCGATTTTTTCGAGGATTTTTCAAATTCTCAGACGTAATCCACAGTGTTTATTGAATAAAAATAAGGCATCTCTTTCAAATGCGAAGTATCGACTATAATAACGATTGAAATAACAGTGGCGATGGCTTTGTGCAGAACCAACGACACTTTTTGAAGAGTCAGATACAGAGATCTGGTGCACTACGTGCCACAAGTTCCCCAAAAGACTCTCTGCAGGCTTTGAATTCAGAGTTGTCTTTCTAGTTCAGTTGAATCCAAGTCTATAGAACCAAGTCTGTCCTGCTATTTACCCATAGCTGGGGGAGAAGAAAAGAATCCATAGATTTTTCCCAAAGGGTATTAGCACGTATGTGAATGTAATGGATTCGTTTTTTTTTTCCCATGACTCGGCTCTCCGATTTTTTTCCGCTATCCTACACATTAGGAAAACCTATGAATATATATATATATATATATATATATATATATATATTATTTCTAGAGAATAGAGGATATTCTTTGAATGAAAATGAGAGAGGGAGTGTGTGTGTGTGTGTTTAAAATCAGAAAACTTAGATTGTGTGTTTTTGACGGTGCTTGTAATTCATAAATAGACCAATGGCAACAAAGCATGAAATTTTGTAAAAATCCTTTTTTCTCTTTGACGTTTATTTCATTTTATATGATTTGTGTTTTTTTTTAAAAAAACAATTATAATGTTTTTAGGCTGAATAATATAAGCTTCATAAAGAAGAGTGTTTTGTTTTTGTATGTCGATTGATTTGATAAATCTCTTTATGTCATTTTTGCAACAATTTTGTAAGATACGCCGGTAGTCGTGTAAATGCAGTCTTCTATTTTCTTTGTCTATTTTTTTCTTTTTTTTTTTCTATTAGAAAATAAATTGCAATTTTTAGGTAGGTAAAAAAAAATGGCAAACGATTTGGCAGCTTGATTACCTATCAACGCGGATTTAATGGTCAACGATAGAAAGAACGTTTTCGTTCAAACACTGGTTATGACAGCCTTAATTTACTTCAATTCAGACTATTACAGCTATTTAGTAATTGAGATTGATTTGCTAGATTTGGATGGTAAATATTAAAGCCAAATTTGATCTTAAAGAATTGTCAATTGTTAGCTTCTCTCTTAATTCCTGTACTTTCATTGTTTTCTCTCTGTAATTTTTTTTTTTCCTTTTTCTCATAAAAAAATTCGGTTACGTATATATTTATTTAGTGGCTTTATTTCCTTGCTTGGGGGTGAAATGATTTTAAAAATAGCAAGAAGTGAACAAAATATCATTTTAGCAGTATGCTTGTTGATTTTGTTTAGCGGCATATCAACACGTCTATGGGTTATTTAATGCCGAAGTTTAAATATTTTGAACACAATAATATAGTTTCAAATAAATAGATTTTGAACGCAATTGTATTCCTTCAACAACAGATGAATATATTGTTGGTTATTTTGTTATGAATAAGTCATGATGGTAATTTTTATATAAAAATATATTGCTGGTATTTTATTATGAATTATTATTTTTATACTTTCATAGAATTTTTGCTATGGTGTTCACTATCTGTCTATAGCGGAGACCATAACATGTCTACCAGAACAGATCAGGATGGACCCGACAACAATAAAGAACTGCACCATGCAGCTCAAAAAACTCAATCCCCGATCTGAAGAAAAAGGATATATGTTATTTATCAACATTCCAGGACTATATTTGTCTATATTTCTGAGATGAGGTTTTTTTACAAAATTTACATTATTCGAGATTTGATTGTCCTCATCTCTGTCGCCATATTTATTACAAAGTTTCGGCCAATGACGCTCCAACCTTTTTCAGGTGGTTGGAATGTCGAACTTAATAATGTAAATATAATTACATAATAATATCATCTCAGAAATATAGACAATTTCACGAGGAATTTTTTTTCGTAAATCAGTTGAGAAATATCCTGAAATCTTACTTATTATAAAACGCAGATTGTGTGTGTGTGTGTGTGTGTGTAGATTTTCATAATGTTAACAACAATAAAGAATATTTCAGACAACACAAAAGCTCAAAAAAAGGGAAGTTTGTTATCCAGAAAACCTTTATAAAAATTATACTATATTATTTATCGTCATATCCAGGACTATATTTGTTATATTTTTTAGGACACATGGCACAGTGGATAAAAGTTAAACAATTAAAGTGTCAGGACCCGAAGAGTTTGAGTTCAATATCCGGTTAAGGCATTGGAGAACTTGGAGAGAATTAACAGGAGTTAACTGATGACTGATATCCATTTCCCAATGGCATCATGGAATTAAAATATATTTACCCAAATAAGCGAAATAAAAGGTTTCAATTTTTGAATCATTCCAACCACCTTTAAGAATGCCCGGAAATACAACGGTCGAAAGGTTGTAATAAATATTTGACATTGAGGACAATAGTCCGAATAATGTAAATAGTGTAATATCCAGACTATTGACAGTATGGCAAAAACTTGTATGAATATAAGATTCTGATGAATATAAGTGTGTGTGTGGGGGGGGGTTCTATTGTTTTTCGTAATGAACAAATCCCCCTATTAATTAACACATATTAATAATTAGAAATAAATAAATTTGGATCTTTGTGTCGCCCCAGACGTTTTTTCTCGTCTGAGTCCATCTTTCAAACCTACAAATCTACCATTCGTCCTTGCATTAAATACTGTTACTATATATGGTCTGCTGACCCTGCTATTCATTTCGAGGGCCTCGACAAAATCCAGAGACGGATACGCAATGTGATAGATCCTGATCTGGCATCTCGTCTAGAGTCACTTTCTCACAGACGTGTTATGATTCCCTTTGTCTTCTCTACAAATATTTTCACGGCAACTGCTCTGACGGGCTATTTTCACTGGTACCCCAACTGCATGAATTTAAGCGTGCTACTAGGTTGGCATCTCGGTCCCACCCTTTCACTGTCGAAACAGTTAAATGTAACCGCCTCTTCTACTCCAACAGCTTCTTCTCTCGCACTTCCCGACAGTGGAACTCCTTCCTCTTACTTGCTTCCCTGATAACTATAATCTTCAAATATTCAAATGTAATGTCAATCGACATCTTCTGATGTCTTGATCCTGATCCCTGACCTTCTCTATATCCTTTCCTCAAAGAATATTCTTTACTGTTGCCCTTACTCTCTGTAATCCCTTGCGCGCTTGTGGACACTCCTTCTTTACTTGGGATGAAATGCTTAAATAAATAATTTTAAAACATGTGAAAAATGTAAATTTGTATTCATCTTGAATTTGAATTCAAACATTTTTGTCCTTATATAAAATCCCAAAAAAAATTTAAAAAAACAGGATAAACTTATATTCGTTTCTTTCAGTAATCATAATTTAGTCTTATTTACGTTTTATTGAAATTTTTTGTTATGAAAAAAAATCGACAAATTGTAAATTATAAATTACCTTATCAGTTTCCTCATTTGCACATATATATATTTCCAGATGAGCAGATTATATGAGAATATTTATGTTAATTCTGGAAGTTCAAAAAAAGCTGCAGCAAAACCTCTTTAATTTTCAATGTTCATGCATATTTCCAAGTTGTTGCAGAAGCAATTAAGCGATCTCAGACTTGAATTCACAGTGGATTCAGAGTGGATGTAGTTTAACGATAATAAGAGTTTCAATAGTGTTAAGACAAATACAGGTGATCTTTGAAATCAACTGAATACTTGTCAATTTTTTACCATACATTTTCCTCATGAAAAACTTCATCCTCAATAATTTTATTTCATTTGGTGAAACTATACGAAAAAATGAGGCACGGTGGACGAATTGATAGCAGCTCGGATTGTGGAATCGGAGAGCACAGTTCGAATTCCACTCAAATTCATTAGATTAAATTACGTACTAATACCATTGGGAAAGATATGAATCATCGTCTTCCAACCCAATAGGAAAATAGCAGGACAGACCTGGTTCTATATATTGGAAATCAAATAGTCTATTCATTGAAAGAAAAATTAGAGAATAGAGCTAAAATGAAATTTAATTTTCAGTCATTTAGTCTACTAAGATACATTTGAATCGCCTAAGCGTATATCATACAACAATTTAAACTGACTGACTTTGTCAGTTTTAAAATGAGGCATGCTGGAAAAATGGATTGTGGCTCGGATTGGAGAATCGGAATAAATTTTTCCTTTCTTTTTGTTTGCGTTTTACATTTTTCTTTTATTAATCTAATGCCCTTGGGAAATATATAAATACTTTAATCTTTTTTCCAGCTATGGGTAAAAACAGGACAGACTGGCTTTTTATAGCCTTAGATGGCAAAATTAATCTACATTCAAAAAAAATGGCAAAAAAATATTTCCGTAAAACTTACTACTTGCTCATCATGTATCGAAAAAATATATACATGATCGCCTACACATGTATCAAATCATGGTGAATAACAAACCTGATACGAAAATGCTATGGATATTTCTGATTCTGACATCTTCAACAATTGCCCTTTCTAAACACAAAATATCACAGGTCATATCTGAGATATGCAGAGATAAGTCAATTTTTAAGAGCCTCATGTCAGCATGTTTAGTGGATCAAACTGATTACTTTTAAAAATGTACTAAATACGTTTTTTTATTAAAAAATTTAGAAATTTTAGACGATAGAAAATATTAAAATGCTTTTTTGTTTTAAAAAAAATTCATTTAAAATATATTCATTACTATTAATCAAAATGTCACAATATATAACTGAAATAGATCAAGTATCGACCATCATAAAGACTGAAAAATAAAATTGACAAAAATTATTGTTTTCAATCGCTATGAGTCTACAGGTTGAATAGAATTTTATTATAAACAATTGTCTTTAAAATGGAATTTTTTCGAATTTTGAATGTTCTAATAAAAAAAAAAAGTCTTCAAGACAATAAGAAACATTTTTCAATAGTTCCAAAAAATAAAAGTTATTTTTTAAAATCTGTTGAAAAAATTTAGGAAAACGATCCCATATATTTTGAAAAGTCAACACACACACACACACACACAAAAATTACACACACAATCAAAAATCATAGGTTTTTATAATTTTATATTGAACTCGATATGAGTTGTCCCCTTTCATCCCATTGAAAGTGTTGCCTCTTAATCGTGTTTTTCAAATTGATTTTGTAAAAAAAAAAAAATTGTGTTTTTCCAATTTTTAATAGTTCAGAACCACCAAAAGGTAATTTTACGTAGACCACAATGAAGTTTTTATTGAAATCGGTTGAAAAATGTAGATAAATCTGATGAATATATATATAAACTTAATCAACACACACACACACACACAATAACCTGGGTTTTATAAGAAGTATGATTATTTATAAAAAATAAAAAATCACATTCATTTTAAATAAAAGTCGCCGAACGAGAAGGCAAAATTTCGATTCCACGAATGAAGAATTCTGTTATACAGAAAAAAAAATGTTTAAAATGCATTACCTCTGATTCTGATTTACGACAAATCGCAAATCCTACGTGCCAATTCGGTTTAATATGGAAGATGAAAAGGGCTATATCAATCAAACTGTTTTATTTTTTGTTGGGCTTCTTTTGCAGAATGTGTCCTTGTTTTGTCAAGATGAGAACTATTTTCGTTTGGCAAAAAAGAGTTGCTGCGGTGGTCCTTCCATATACCTTAACTCGTAATGTAAGTTATATATCCTATTCTAATAGATTTTTCAATCAGAATATCCCCAGTCAAGACTATGTTTGAAGGGCAGAGTCTCGTTATATAAACATATTTGACCCCGTTTTGGACGAGTCTACGGGCTCGGTTACCCAACATGAAATTCGTCCTTGTGCTACATCTTACCGCGTGGGGTAGTTGCTAGATATTTTGCAGTTGGAGATTCATTGTGGAATTCACTTGACTCACTTCTATCAATTGATTACTTCTTCGACGTGCCGCTGACAAATCTTATATGTGTTGTTCTTGTCCTGAGTATTATCGTTCATTACCAACCTTCGTGTGATTATTCTATTCAGCAATCTTCCCTAGGTTATGATCCAGAGTTAGACAGATAAAGATTTCCAGTTTATTGTTATCCTAATAGTTATGTGATAGATGGGAGTGGTTACATTTTAGATTATTCTGAAGGCTATTAGTAAATACTTTTGATCGACACGCACACACACACATCATCATCCGGGAACTGCATATATCAGCTGCTCGGGCCAGACATCATCAGTGACGTTTAACCCGTGGATCATTAGAGGTTTCATAGCTGACAATAACATACCCCTTAGCCACGGCGAGCCAATTGATATTGATTATATATTGACTTGTATGCCAGCCGTCAGCTACACCTCTTTCTATAATGTCATGCTCCTAACACACTACTACGATATATATATATATACGTGTGTGTGTTAATAATATCTACTATTTGTTATTGATTTACTTGTAAAAGAAAGAATGTTGTTAATTTGTAATTTGCGTGTATGTGATAAGAGAAGCCATGATTGAACCATATATTGACAAATAAATATTTCTTTGTAAACAAAGATTTAAACCGGCCCATTTCGCTTGTTTTTTATTAAATATTTCTTTAGATTAGAAAGGGTATGCATACGAATCTTGTGTCAAATTTGATCAGAGGATTAGCTTAGTTATTTCCGTAAAAGAATGACGAGTTCAACACTTTTTTCTAAATAAAAAAAAAAAAATAGAGAAACATGAGAATATAATGAACATAGATTAAGAGCCGGTAAATTCCAAGTGAAGCAATGGTTATCCAACTATACGTTTCGTTAGGCCCATTATGGCCGAATCTGAAGTTCAATGCTCAGTGGCTAATTAGATCTGTGACATCGTGCCACATCTAGAAGTTTGATGGGGAAAAAAAGAAAGAAAAGAAGCTAAGGAAGGAAAGGAATACAGCGTATAGCTTGTTTAAGAAAAAGAAAAAAAAGAAAACATTGAAATATACAAATAAAGATATGAAGGAAAACTATACAGGAAGAGAAAAAACTGAAAAATAAACGGTAAGATGAACAAAACAAAGAAGATATTTTAGAAAAGCTAGAAAGAAGATATAAACGCAAACCGAAAGTGAAAGATATTCATATCGGCAGTCTTATATATTGGTTCAATGATCAATTAACAGAGAGCTTGATAGCAAGATATATATTACTACGCTCGATTCAGTTGCGCACTCTTGGAAGATACGTGCGAATTTGTAAACAATGACTAATAATACTAATATTAGAAGCTCTTTGGAATTGAGCACTGTCCATCATTGGCATGTTTATTCACAGAATAAGTACGTAAAAAATCGCCTTTCTTTCAACCTAGCACCGATGGCTTAAGGGGAAAATCAGTCGCGTTTCGATCCCGGTTTGAAGCAATCGGATGTCTAGCCACACTGATGAGCTGTGATACAGCGAAACAGTCTGTCTGTGGATGACAATATATATATATATATATATATATATATATATAAATATATATATGTATGGTTTATAGATGTGAGTTTGTGACCCTGTCCAAATATCCAACCAAATATGTTAGCTTATCTCTGATATTGAGCGCTTTCTAATAAGTACCGCGCATATAACATATAAATAATTATATATATATATATATATATATGTATGTATTTATATACACAATAAAAACACACATACACATATATATATATATATATATATATATATATATATATATTATTATGAAATGGACAAAGTCCGACAATTGTTTTAAGACATTTTTTTTTTATGTTTTATGTTTATCTTTTTATAGATACAAATATTTAATTAAATGCTCTGTTTATAATAAACAGTATTAATTTCATTTACAGGCCTGAATGACCGAGAAATTTTCATACAAAATGTGCGTCCTCCGACAGGAGCCGAACTTGTATCCTATACGGAATCGTCCTATAACCTGACGTGCTTTTTACCGATTGAGCCACAGAGGGGCGTTTCGGCTAGCAAGGTTGATTTTACTGTTTTTAAACTACAATTCTCTCGTACATTCATAACTGCTTGATGCGTATCCAAACGTAAAGGAATGACGTCAAACATTATGAAATGGACAAAGTTTAAGACATTTTTTTTATGTTTCTATTTATAAAAAGAACGTATAACCATAAAAAAATGTCTTAATACTTAAAGGCCAAAGTAAATATTTGATTATATGTCAGCACTTAACTATTATTTCATACTTTTTGTCTAGTAATTATTTGTAAGCTTTCCTCTAAGTATAGTTTACCGCTTTTGCTGTTAATTCTGTTCAGGCCTGGCTTTGTTATAATTCCCCATTTGATTTTGGTGGGTAATTATTTTTTTTATTTTTGAGTTGATATGTACTTTAATAGAATGTTGTTGCTAGAGTAGAGTATACTTTAGAATAGCACTTTTTTTTGTATTTTTATTTTATTTTTTTCTGTTACACCTATATTAAATTTTTGATTCTATGTTGACGTTATTATGTACGGTTACTTTATATGTTATTGGTTAAATATTTATTATAAAGTGCGCAATATGCTTCGTTTTTACAATTAAATTTCATGATTTTATTCTGCTGATCGTTATTGCTATTTTTGCTGAGTATTTTTATTACGGATTTCGTTTATATTTTTGATAATTTATTAGTTTTAGTTACTTGTTGCCCTGAATTAAAAGATTTTGCTTATTTTTTTTGTTTTAACCTCCTGCTAAAATGTGGATTGAACCGAATATTATTTCGTTTTCTGTTGTTGTTGTTTGCATTGTTTTCCGTTTCATATTCTAGTTTCATTGAGTTTCCGTTTTTTCTTAGGATTGATTCATATGTTAATTTTATATTCATATTTTAATAATTTTTCAAGTTAATAAATTTTATTGAAAGTCTTTTATTTATAAATGTGGATATTTGTTTAAATGTGCTAATCAGTAGTTGGACTTTTTGTTAATATACAGGCTGATTAAAAAGTAACTCCTTATTTTATGTATAAGATGCCAGTCCGGACTCCTGCAGACCCTGTGACTTTTTCTTTTGAGGTTGATTAAAGGAACATGTCTAATTTACCAAAACAAGCTTTTCGGAGACTTTGATGTGCGAATACAAGATGTTATATATTCCATACCACAAGAGTTCCTGGTGAAATCAATTCCTGAGTAGCTCAAATAGTTGGTAACGAAATCTGGTGTCTATATTGAATTTTAAATAAACCCTCCAGCGAAACGCTTTTCTTCCACATCCATTTCTTGTAAAAATTATAGTTAAATAAATTATAAGTATTTTAAAATTGGAGTTTAATTTTATTCACCCTGTATATTATGTTGTTATTTGGTTTTCCGCATTGTTTATATGATCCGTTATATAAGTTGAATGTTATATAAAGGAAATTTTCTATATCTTGGTTGGATTTTATATCGATTGTAAATCGTAGGTTTCTGAATGTTTCTTTTTTTTAATTATTTTTCACTGATTATGTCCTTAGCATCAGTAATCCATCGTCTATGTATAAACTCTTATGTTTATATTTAATTATAGTTACTAATTTGTTGTTTTTATATATTCCTACAATGTAAACAGAGTACCGTTATAGCTACCCGTTGTTACGTCAAATTACTTTTTGTTGCAGTGTAGTATAGATTTTCTACACTGTCTTACTATTTCTATTCAGTCATTGGGGATATTCAGCTAAGGTTAGTGCGTTATTTAATATGCTCTCTTTGATAGATGTGTAAAAGAATTATATGTCACACTTCTGAAGGAACATTTTTCTTAGTTGTTAATATTATTAAAACAATTGTTGCTTTTGTACTACACATTGATTTATGTTTGATATGTTCCTTTGATTTGAGCATATTTTCCTATTTATTTTATCAATATTACTTATTGTGAGCTTTGATAATCTACATGTAGTTCTAGTCGTGATGTTGTTCTTATAGCATTTTAATTTTATTCATTGTTCTAATTTTGCTGGTTATTTGTTCTATTGACTTATTTTCTTTTAGTCTTTTTCTCATTCTCACACTCTCACACACACAAACACACACACACACACTCTCTCTCTCTCTCTGTATATATATATATATATATATATATATATATATATATATATATATATATATCAACTATGCTGAGCAGGACTTAGTTATAGTTTCTTGGAAAGAGCGTGTTATCTAGCGTGATCAACAGTCTGAACAATGCCAGCACGGCCAAACCCTCGGTCACGTTGACTTGTGATTTCTTCTTAACACAACTGTCGACGGCCCCCAATGGTTACGTCTACACAATTTCACTGATAAGGCTTGGTTCAACCTCTGGTATAGTTTTCAGACATTTTCCACAGGCGCCACACGCTGGGATTATCCCCTCCAAACCGATAACATGGAGAGATTGAAACCTGGGTTTCATGGTCATAAAGCGAAAATTCTAACCACTCGGGCTCTGTGAATGTTGAACAAGGACAAATGCGCCTGAGCGGGCGCCTGCAACAGGAATTGGTCAACCTGCCGTTGTAGACTGCTCTCTGCGAATACGAGTGGCCAGTGATTATTATTATTATTATTATTATTATTATTTATGCATAGCCTATCGATGGTGTTAAATCGTTGCGTTGTGTCGTATGATTATTTTGATTGGACAGATCTTCTATTTGCCGTGTCCCTTTAAGTATTGGGCGATCATTGTTTACCACGAATCCCCGTCCCTTGTAAATGTAAGCATTATATGTCTCCTTAATATACATCTCTTTTCATCACTTGCTAACCGTCTTCTGGTTAGGTATGTTTATCCATTAATTCCCCCTGCCTATTTTCCTATCAATAGACCCTGTGAATATCAGAAATGTCAACAATATCTTTTTCTGATTCTAAGAAATAGTTCAATTCATTGTATTCTCAGTATCCATCTGTAGCACCAAGCTTCCAGTGCCGGAATGTTCTCTTCATCTGATATGAAATTGTCCAGCATTCGCTGCCATCTGTGTTGATATTCCAAAACAGTCGCGTAAATTTATATTTGTTTCTAAAGAAATTATCCTGTTTGTTAACATTGCCTAATTTCTGAGAGATATTTTCATATCCGTATATAGAATATATTTGTAATATTTTCTATCGTTAGTTCTAACAATTTTCTGATAGTCAATTTTCTGTACTTGTTTGATGTTGAACTCTCCAGTTACCAGCAAGCATCTTGTTTAGTCCCTCTTGCTAATGTCCAATCATTCTGTTTTTTTTACTTTTAACGGTTAGTCCTTTCTTCACGCTTTCTCAAAATAATGACATCTGACATCGTTTTAAAAGAAATTATCTTGAAAAGTTCTAAGTCTTGTTCAATGAAATAGAACAGTTTAGGTGTTGAACATCATAACTTTACTATGGGACCGATTTCATAAGTGTTCAATATGTGCACAGCCTGTGAAAGGGTACACATCAAGTCGGTAGGTAAGCTCTTGTCAAACACGCTGTAGCATGTCTCCTGTAACATTATCCAGTGTGGAAGTGATTCTCTGCTTGAGTTCATCAATGCTATCATTGAAGAGGCGCGAGACATATACCAGTCCCTTCACATATCCCTATAAAAGAAATCACACGGGGACAGGTCCGTTGACCGCGGCGGCCATTTTATCCCCGATCCACCTGTCTGGCTGATTCTCATTGAGATAACAAAAATAAAACATTAAATATAAAATATTAATCGTTCTATAAATTCTGTGAAGATTTGAGGTAATTTCAAAAAGAATTGCCAAAATTATTGGCCTGCGAAATGATGTCAATTTTTGGGGGGATACCCCGTATTTTATTTCATAACATCTCTTTTGGTTGTTGTTCAAATCCTTCCAGGTAAACCTGATACCATACATAAAAAAGCGTCTGCGCTTTATAAATGACCGTATATTTAATCTCAACGCGCTATTCGGAATAATATTAACGGCTCATTTCTGCAAATCAGTGCATTTCATGATGTACAGCTTATTTATTCTAAACGCTTTATTCAGATAAATAGTATCACATAGTTTCTGTTGTTTAGCGCGGTTCCGTCGTTAGTATCCACATCAAGGATTATATATTTTAAAAATTCACTTTTTCATTGGTCAGTTGTTAATGTCGATAGCAATGAAAGTGAATGAAAATCGGGCCGTAAGTTGATCCAGGCCTTCTGAGTAGAATAAGGTACGCGTAACAGTTCGGAATTCGTCTATGGTTATGGTTGCACGATCAATTAAATATATATATATACATATATATATATATATATATATATATATATATATATATATAAAAATATTCTCTAATTAACATGTAGAAAGACAATATTTATAAATGTAAAAGACAATAGAAAAAACTGTAATAGTTGCCGACGCGTTTCGTCCGATATGGACTTTTTCAAGGCAAAAAACGAAACCCGTCGGCAACTATTACACTTTTCCTATTGTCTTTTACATTTATATATATTATATATAATAATAATAATAATAATAATAATAATAATAATAATAATAATGGACTCTCCCGTCGATTTCGACGTATGAGGATCTGAGAGCTTACTTGATTCAGTTATGAAATTTTGTGCGATAATCTTAAGACCCGCTAGTGATTTACAAAGGAGGCCACATATGGAGCAAGTGTGATATATATATATATATATATATATATATATATATGATGGACTTTCCCGTCGTTTTCATTCGGTTTTTAATCCCGTACCTATCCCCGTCGTCTTAACTCTCTCTTCTGTGGAATAGCAAAGAAGAAGTACAGAACTGAACTGCAGCCTATCCACACAGAAGAGTTGTGTAGAATGGTAAAGGCCTCTGTAGAACCAGCCACACTTATTGGAAAGGCTGATAAGAAGGAGTTAGGGCAAATATTTGCCACGGACGCAATGAAAACACCCGTCAGGTTTTATTATCACGGATTTATATATATATTATAACCAGTTCATATAAGATTGCAGCACCTTTCGATGGAAATTTTCACACATATTTCGCCCGCCTACGGAAGCGGTTTTTCAATTGGCGCGTGGAGATTTAGGGGATGGGTGAGGACCAGTGTTGCCCGTCCATATTAATAGTAAGGGCTATATATATATATATATATATATATATATATATATATATATATATATATATATATATATGGCACGGTGGAGTATTGGATATATTGGATTAAGGAATCGCAGAGCCGAGTTCGAATTCAGTCGAATCTATTACATTCACTTACTAATACCCTTGGGAAAGGTATGAATCGTCTTCCTCTCCTCCAGCTATGGGTAAAATAGCAGGACAGACTTGGTTCTATAGCCTTTGATGGCACCTAGTCTAGGAGAAGGTCAACTCTGAATTCAAAACCTGCGGAGGGTTGTTTGGGAACCTTGTGGCATTCGGTGCACCAGGTCTCTGTATTCGTCCCTTCAAAAAGTGTGGATGGTCCTGCACGAGGCCTTCACCACTATAATCAAATCTCATGTGCCGTTGTCGGGCTGTCGGTTTCCTGGAAACTGATCTGCTTGACCCTCATACGTCGAATCTCGACGGAGAGTTGATTATATATATATATATATATATATATATATATATATATATATATATATATATATATATATATATGTATTCTACAGGCAAAAAAGTTTGATGGAGAGCTCTGGTAATTTTTCAAATTGTCACAGAAATTAGATATTTTGTACTTTAAATAAGAGACATTTATTAGAGTTATTTAAAAAAAAAAACAGTGAGACATGATTTTTTTATTATGACAAAAAGAAAAAGAACTATTACATTTTGCTCTCGTCAAAACCCCTCCTTTTAGCTTTGTTACTACAGCAGAAACTTTCGGCACTGTTTTCAAAAGTTTCTCAATTATAAGTTTGATAATTGGTTCCATTCTTTTTATTCAATGACCCTAAGAGCGCTTTTTCATTTTTTTCTTTTTTTACACTCTTTTGTCATGTCCATCCCGTGATGATTCTGGGGTGGCTTCAGACTTTTGAACTCTAGTGTATATATGTATCGTAAATTGACAACTGCATTTATATATATATATATATATATATATATATATATATATATATATATATATATATATATATATATATTTCCTGCGTTTAAGCGAAACCAAAACAATAATATTACTGGAGTAATGTATGGCTCAATATTCAGCGTAGGAAAATGTATTTTTCAGAACAAGGAGTGAACATTTCAATTAACTCTGCCACGTAAAAGACCTTCTGGAGCACACCCACGTACAAAGACATGGCTGTAGAGACAGTAAAATTTATGTCGATGCATGAGTTTCCAACAAATTGAACTGCACCTTAAGAACACCCACGAATTAGATTATGTCACATATTTTACAGAGTTTAGATTTTGTCTAGAACCAGAGATACTGTTTAATATAAATGATAACTGGCGCCTCATGTTATCGACGTTTACCTTCTCCGAAACTGGTTGTCAACAGGAACTAGAGGCTAGCATCGATTAACGGAAGGAATGAGGTTGATGCATATATATAACAAAGGGTGTTTGTGTGAAAATGTATGTAACGAACCCAACCAGAATTAGAACGTACGTTTCCGATTTCTATTTCTCAGTCGATATCCATTACAACACGCGTATATCCATGATTTGATGGTTGAGGATAAAATTCTTCATATCTATGGCTATCAAGAACCTATTATTTCCTTTTATGAGGAAAATATAAAATAATCTTCCTTTATCAACCGGGATAGTGAGTTTTGATCATGATCCCCGCCCTTCTCTATATCCTTTCCCCCAAAACCATTTGTACTCTTCCTTTCACTGACTGTAACCCCTTGCATGCTAGTGCCAATCTCGCCTTGCCTGGGGTGATATGCTTAAAACAAAATTAAAATTTTCAATTATATATATATATATATATATATATATATATATATATTTTTACATTATTCGGACTATTGTCCTCATCTTTGTCGTCATATTTATCACAACGTTTCGGGTGTTGTACGCTCTGGCCTGGTTGGAATGTCGAACTGAAACCTTTATTTCGATCACTGGGGTAGATTGTTCTAGTTCCACGTGTCATGTTTTGATGGATGTCAGTTA
>CAHIKZ030003268.1:0-80000 GCA_903632075.3 Acanthosepion pharaonis | reverse complement strand
TTATTAAGAGCTACAAGGGGCAGGAATTTGGGAAGAGACATGATCGCCTACATTCTGAGAGGACACGGCACATAAAGAAGACAGCGACGCGATCGTAAAAGAATTAGGGAAATTTAAAAACAAATCTTCACCTCTTTTCGTAAGTTAAAAAATGGAGTAATGTCAGAATTAAAAATATACTTATGGGTATGTTTAGATTAACCAATTAAACGTCAGGTCCACGCTAAAATCTCTATCTATAAAAGGCAGAATGTGTGTGTGTGTGTAACGAATGCACGGCCGCCATTTTCGACGTATTTGCACCAAAATTTACATGCACATGCTCCAAGTTAGCGAGAAGGCCAAGACCGACTTTGCATTTCCCAATTCCCATCGATAGTGAAAATAATCGATTTTTTCTTGCTTCTACGGCAGTTTTCATGTAGTTTACGGCCATTTTGTACTAGCCAGAGTGAGAGCCAATAGCTGGCTGCCACGAATAGGCAGGAAGATTCTAATGACCAGCGTGAGAGCCAACAGATGACTAACACGAATTTTAACTAGCATGCTAGCTCACAAAATAAATCGATAGCTGCATTTGTCACAAGTGGAAAAATTTAAATCTGCATGGCACTTTACTCCAATTGGCTCATTCGCTTGCTTAAACTCACCGCGTTGATTCTGATTCCGCAGAACTGGATTAAGTGCGAAAAAGTATTTGTTGTTAACATTCTTTTTTCATTCGGTTTTTCCAGTTACGAGTCCTTTTTTACAGCTGATCGTTTTGTGTTCATTTTGTTTAGTTCTTTTTTCGTGACAGATTTAATGTTTAGTATAGAGCTTCGAAAAAATTCTCAGTGCGAGATAGTCAAGAAGTAAGGCATGTAGCAACATCAGCATGGCAAAGGGCACTCCTTTAAAGGCAAGGAAGGGCAAAAATATTTTAAGTCAAGTGATAGCGATTGCTGTATGAGTCGTACGATTTTTGAATCAAGCACGGGCAACGCCGGGCCATGCTAGTATAGGAATATAATCAGAGGGTGGAGGTGTTTGGGTTATTTCTACATGTCAAGAAAACTGATGTTTATACATGTGATACATCGATATAGGAAACAATTTCAGCGACAAATGTATTATTGGTGTATCCAAGTATGATTTGCCAATTTGTTGAAGTAGATATGTTCAATAGAAACGGATTTTTAACAAAATTATATATATATATATATATATATATATATATATATATATATATATATATATATTTAGGAAGCTTCTTATAGGGGCCAGTAGGTGCAATTAAAGATGATTTATTATCGGTGGTCGTAATCTCAGCATTATATGTTACGCAGGTGAATCTATTGATGACCGAGTCGGATGGTAAACTACATGACCTTCTAGAAATGGCGTAGAAGAAACCAAGAAACGTAAAGTTTAACCCCAGCCATAAGAAGACAGAAAATATGGTCAATAGCAAGAGAAAAAGCCCAAGATGCGAGTTAGCGAATTTGAGATATTACATCAAATTGGTGTTGAAAATATCTGAGAGGTGTTTCACCAGAGGAGGGAAAATGCGACACCGAGATTCGTACGCACATTGGACTGGCAATTGAAGTATTTCAAAAGTGATGCAAGGTGCTGAGAAACGGAAACGTTTCGTTTGAATCAAAGAACGTAGTGCTGGATTGTAATATGGTTTCCATTCTTGTTTCTGATTGAATGTTGGTCACTTTCTTCAGGATGAGTTACAAGCAGCGGAGGTGTAGATCCACAAAAGGATACTGAAAATTCCAGGAATGAAGCGTGCAAGCAACTAGACTTAAAGAATATCACAACACATATAAACAAAATCTGGAAAAGACAACTGAAATTCTTCGATACATGATATGGAAGAAGGGCTTGGAAATATATAACTCACACAGGGCATATTGAGGGCAAGAGAGATAGGTGAAAACAGAGAGCGACTTACCTGATCTGAATTGCAGAAAAAAGTGGCGGGGTTAGCAAATTGAGAAAGATGAGCCACCCGAGATAGGAAGTTGAGGAGAGCCGTGATTCCCTATATCCTAAAAGAAAGTGTCACATAGAAGAAGATCAATCGAAACGGTAAATTTTGATTTCGTACTTACAGGAGTCATATCAAAGCGTGTTTACTTTAGTATTTCAAAATTGATAATGGCGTATACAACAGAAATATGTAGTTAAAACAAGAAAAAAAGAAATTTTGATACAAGTAGCAGACGATAAAAAAGGAGTTAATCGGTTGTTGTACCGCACATGTCAGAATTCAATCGAAGAATAAAATAGTAAATGTGTGTACCAACTAAAAAGAGAAAGGAAAAAAAACTAATGGACCGTTATAAGTAATATAATAAAAACGGAAAGAAGCATATAACATAAAGTCCTAGCAGCCAATCCTTTTCTCTACACAGTGAGTTGATTGGCCGATGTAGTCAGCGACGTACTGACCTTTAAAAGAATAAATAATGTGACTTTTTTTGAAAATAGGTAGGTTGTACTTCCAGACAAATTTCAACATTGATCGAGACAAGAATTATGCATGGATTCGCTGAAAAATAACAGGTTACGTCGAGTTATGACGTGTGGTGAGCGACAACCGGTAAACTTGCATTATTTTTCTTTTTTTCTTTTTCTTGACTTTCTTATTAAATATCAGTGTCCGTGTTATAGACCATAGTTAACCTTTGTACTGCAATTAATTTTTTCAAGTATTTTCAGTTCAGACATGCATTTATGAAGACGTTAAATACCTTGTTAAATAGAGAGGGAGATGAGTACTGAATAATAAATTTGTTCCATCATTACTCGATAAACTAGAACTAAAACTGAATAACAATGATTCCAGAGAGCGTGCTTTTTGCAAATTAGGAAATATTAAAAACCAATTATGACCAAAACCATCTTTAAGGTTAGAGGTATATTTTGCTCCTATAGGTGTTACGTAAACTTTTATAGAAGGTAAGCAAAGGAAAGCGAGAAGAATGGACTAAAAACAAATGGAAAGCATGGATGTCAGTAAAAGGGGCATTCCAAGATGGGAATTACAAATTGGAGACGTTAAAATCAAGCAAGTACAAAAATTTAAATATCTAATAATGTTTAAACAAAGACGGAAAATGCGACATCGAAATTCGAAGCCGCATATGAGTAACGAAAGATGCTTTTCAAAAGCTCAGCAAAGTATCAAGAAACAGGGAAATTTCATGAGAAACTATGAAAAGCGTACTTAACTGTTATGCAATATCGATTCTCCTGTATGACAGTGAGTCACTAAAATATTGTTCTGTAGAAGGATGCTGAGAATAAAAAGAATTGATCATATGAGCAATGAAGATGTTTTAAAAGAGGTATAAACAGAATGGTCATTTACACTTAACATCAAAAATAGACAGTTGAAGTTTCTAGAGCACATAATGAGGAAAGTAGGCTTAGGGAGTTTAACACTCGTTAGACATATGAAAAGCAAGAGGGGCTGAGGAAATCACCGAATAACCTAGCTAATGTTGACGAAATTAAGAAAGATAACGAAAATGCAAAATTTACTAGGAGCTACAATCAACAGGAAAATGTGGAGATCCGTAATCGCCTACGTCTTGAAGGGACATCTTACATATTTTCAAAGTTCGATCTTTTTGTTGGCTTCTTTTTCGACCGATAAAGTTAGTGCACTCGGAGCAAGATTAAACCTTTGTTGATTCTCCGATTGTCCGAACTGAATTTCCATAGAAGAATCTAAGATTTTCGTGTGCTAAGAGGTTTTTGTCGCAACAAATCAAATCTATTGTGATTACTAAACCAAATAAAGAGTCCGGGGTTTGTAATTTTAAATTGTGATGACTACGTTAATAAAATAATGTCTGTTTTGGGGGCATAAGGAGAAATTTATTAGATTGGAGCCGCTGGAGTTGTCTGATATAACCAAAACTATTGAATTAAATTTTCGTAAATGTCTCTTCAAGTTGTTGGAAGATAATTTGCTTCAAGGTGACTTTTATAGAATCATTAGGCCGTTGGGATTTTTGTCACTTCGTCTATACGGGTAACCTAAAACACGTTAGGTGAATATTACGGTTCAACCCATCTTGTCAATGTTTGGATCTGCCCTGCATAAATTGGTCAAACGGCTGGTGGAACTGTTACAACTCGTCCTGGAATTTTATTCAAAATATTGTATTAAAAACATATATACTTTTGTAAATTATATGCAAAATTGTCCTTTCTCTTCCTAAGGTAAGTTCACGTATTCAGCTGACATCAGTAATTCATATCCTTGTCTTCCTCCTCAGTAAACTATAGATATATGTGTTGATGTTCTGTATCGTAGTTATATTTTTCCCGCCGTATTTCTGAAACTGTTATCGTAGATTTAATTAAGTTTGCTACCTTGTCAGTGGAGTTCAGCTTAAACGATATAATATGTAGAGACAATTTGACCGGACAGCTATGGGTAGTCCTTTGGGGCCCGCAATGGCAAACATATTTCTAGGTTTTTATGAATAAAATTGATTTTCGATTGCCTGTTAACCCAAATGTTTTGTACTTTATGTAGATGACACGTTTTGTGTGTTCACACTTGAGGCGGAGGCAGAAATGCTTCATGAAATATGGAATAGTTTTTATCATTCACTTCGGTTCAGTTTTAAACAAGAGAGCGAATCTTTATCTTTTCTGGATGTCTTTGCGCATGAACTTTATTGCATCGGTGTACCGTAATCCCACGTTTAGAGTTCTATATATTAACAGGATACTTTTTTTTTTTGGTTCTTGGAGATATAAGATTAATTTGATGAAAAGCTTAGTTCATAAGGTTCTAATGATTTATTCTCCTAATATCTAGAACTAAAATTTATTAAATATTTTCTTATAACGGCTACTCTTTTGAGATTCTGCTGTCGATGTTATATACAAAGATTGCACAATTCCTCAGCCTAAAGGTTTTGGCCATGAAAAAGAAAATGCGTCTACTTTATACTGCCTTCGATTAATGAGACTGGCGCGAGTTTTGCTAAGCAAATCTCGGTTAGTATTTCAATTATGCAATTTCGCACTATTTGTTATTGTTGTATTTAATTCTGCATATTTAAAAAAAACTTGAGATATTTTCTTTTAACAATCCTTTTGCTCAAGCTTCTTATAAACTTCTTCGTCAAATCTACGCTTATGTCTACATGATATTTTCATATTTCTTTCTCTCTCTGTCCTTCCCTGTGTTTCTCTTTGCATCTTCTGAACAGTTAACTTGAAACTACTTTCTGTTGTTTTCCGCTCTTACTTTATTATTTTCCACTCTGCAACCCTAACCCTCACCGACGGGAAGCCTCTCACTGCTATAACGCTGCCTCCATGGAAGCACGCTGACGCACTGCATTCCTTGGTTCCTCGAGTTCTGGCCTTAACGTCGTAGCAAACCACCATCATTGACTTCGTATTTCATTGGTAAGTAGTAAGTTCAACTCCCATATATATATATATATATATATATATATATATATATAAAGAAAAAGTTGCAAATTAAAAAAATAATAATGTTTTATTTATGAAAGTATTTATTTATTTGTATATATATATATATATATTTGATATTTCAGATTGGCCTCAATCTTTCTTCAGAAATAACTGTTTGTTTACAAGTAGCGTCCATCGCGAGATGCGGATGTCCCGTGATATGGAACGAATATTCCTAACGGAAATCTAACTGTAATAATATTTATATGTTGTTTAAAAAATTAAAAAAATAAAATTTAAAAATTTAAAAAAATTAACTATATGTAAAAAAATGTTTAACTATTGAAATATTTTTAAAGATTTAAAATACCTAAGTCTTTATTTAACCCTAGTTTATATGTATTTAATTTGAAAATCCAGTATTTTCTTTTTTTTTGCTGTGTGTATGTGAACTGAAATCAGAATCTATCAATAAAGATTTACAGTTTTCTAATGAGTGTCCTGATTGATTAAAGTGTTCAGCTATGGGGGAATAAGAATTGTTTTGACGTATGGTTTGTTTATGATTTACATATATATATATATATATATATATATATATATATATATATATATATGTGTATATTTGTATGTATGTTTGTGTATATATATATATATATATATATATATATGTGAAAATTTTTTAAGAACCAACCTGTAGAAAAAGACAATATGTACAAAGGTGAAAGACAACAATTGTTGATATAGTTACTGTTATGGGGTCTACCCCTTTTTCATATGTGGACTCTTCCAGTGTTACTTGGACGGCTGCCGTTAAATACCCAGAGTTAGACAGTCAGTGAGAGTAGTCGGAAAGAGAGAGGGTAGTCGGAGAGAGAGAGAGAGAGAGAGAGAGAGAGAGAATATACGAACGCAGGTAGTGTGAGGTAGCCTCTTGTAGAAGTCAGTTACAAGCACGTAGACTCTAAGGATGTCCTACTTCGAGACTGTACATATCTATCTGTATTTGCTACTAACCGTGTTCCTGGATTTACTAACAGTATTACTCTTTGTATGATTGTGTAAATACATTTTATTTCTTATATTTAATTATTGCGTTTGTTCTTCATTGGAGACCGAATTCATCTCGGAATCCACAACAGTTACTCTATTAAAACAATTAATAATTTCTTAAGTATACAACTACTATATCAAGAAACCAAAAGAAGATCGTAGAATCCATCAACACAGCAATAAAAAAACATTTCTACATATGAATGTACTTGACGTAATTTTCAGTGACACTATTAATACAATAGCGTTTTCTAAATTCTTCTTGTCGCCAAGGATATTTTTTTTGTTGATAATAGTTATTTTGTTTTCAAATATTCATTTGGTTTTTGCTTTGAAAAAATTCACATAGAACGAAGCGCGTCGGCTAATAATAGTCTTCCTATTTCCTTTTAACTGATCACAATTTTGATATAAAAAAAAATGTCGCATTGATGAAAGGGGAAAACAATTCACTGCGACGAAAATGTCTAAAGAGTGCCTGGATCCCAAGGTCAGCTTCAGTAAATTTGCGCCCTGACTTAGTTATTATATATATATATATATATATATATATATATATATATATATATATATATATATATATATATATATATATGTGTGTGTGTGTGTGTGTGTGTGTGTGTGTATATATATATAATTCAAGTGGATCTTAGTAATATTAAAATTGATCCATAAAAAGAGTTCAATGTATTTATTATAACAGAGTATATAAATTACACAACAAAATCCAAAATCACCTCCATACCACCCACATGTGATAATTTTTGATTTTTTTGTGTAATATATATATATATATGTGTGTGTTTGTGTGTGTGTAGAAACACTATCGCTCGAAAAGACACCAGAAGTGTTGAAACAAAATGGCTATTTTTGTAGTGATTTTATAACATATTTATGTTATAATTTTTTAATAAATTATATATATATATATATATATATATATATATATATATATATAATTTATTCAAAAATAACCACGATATATATATATATATATATATATGCATGGTGGTGTACGCTCCACTTTACTAGACAGTTGTAATTGTTAATGAAGTAATGGAGATAGAACGTAGGAACATTGTGAGCTTAATTATTAACAAAGTTTTGTAATTATATTAATAGTTGATTACTTTGATAATCAATGAAATCAAAATCTTATAACTAAATGGACCAGAAATTAAACATTGTTTCCAAAACTCTAAAGGATTTGAGCAGTTAAAAATCTAATATCCATTTTCCATTTTATCTTCTTATTCATTTGACTGCTGCTTATGATTGAGGAGGGAGGGCATTTTTTGTGTGTTTTGTTTTTATTGCTATTTCTTTTTTAATAATGAAGTGATTATTATACGGGGAAACATGCTATGAGTAAAGAAACGAATACTACTTTATATTTCAACTTGAAACAGTCGGATTCGATAAAGAGAATCCAGTCGGAAAGCAAGAAAAGACAAAATAAAAGAAGATGGAAATGATGTGTTGAAAATTAGAGGCTAACAGTTCAGTCGAATGCAGGTTAAAATACATAGAAGAAATTGTAGACACAAATCGCAATATCAATTGTTATTGTAGAAACCGGCCAGCAATAAGAAATGCTATGTTTCAAGACAACCTTATAAAGAGAGTTTGGCTGAAATATAAAAGATTACATTCATTATATCGTACGTATTCCAGAATTTGTTTTATCGATGTGACACTTTATGAAGCTATATATCAAAATTCCATTCTCATATATACACAGAGCTCTATAGGTTTCATGTACAATGTCATATATTCATTTGCATACATAAAATCATATATTTCCAGAACCCTGCAAAATCTCATACATTCATAAAAACAGATATTTTGCATGCACAATCTCGTATATTCAAGAAACCTACACAGTTGCATGCACAAACTCATTTATTCACAGAACTCAGCACTTTTTCATGGACAATCTCATATATTCCCAGAACTCGGCACATTTGCATGCACCAACGCATATATTCCCAGAATGTTGCAGTTTTTTGTGTATACTATGTACTAGTGAGTTAGGCCAAATGACTTAACTCACTTTATAGTCCACCAATAGAAGGTTAACCAATCAGAAGACGTAGAACATTCAATCCGTCGTGTATAAAGGCGGCCATTTTGTTCACTCTACCCGAATGTCCAGTTCTAGCTTGTCAAGCGTAGAGAAACAGAAGGACGAACTACGCTCTGCTACTTTTACCAAAATATCCACTGCTAACCTGAACAACGCTTTCCTACAGTCTTTGAATTATTCACTGCTAACCTCTGGATTCTATACTCGAAGACGACCGTCATCATGAACAACACAGAACCCGGCACATTTGCATGCTCCATGTCATATTCCCAGAACTGAATACATTTTCATGCACAATCCCATATATTTTTTAGAAACATATATATGATTGTTTTTGTTGTATGACTACTGCTTCGAGTTTCTATTAACGGCTTGATTTTGCTAGTATTGGTATTGTTTGTGAGTTGCTGTCTCAGCTTTTGGAAGGCATATTCACTATCTCAATACACCTTTAGATTTCAATGTCACACATTTCGTCTTCTGTTAAAACACTTCTGAAATATTTGATTGATTTTAATATTTCCAATTTGTAATTTGCATGTTGATCTGTACGTTTTGCTGACATCCATACATTCTGTCTTTCATTACTATGTTTAAAGCCAGGCCTCCTGAAAAGCAATATTAGTAACAACATTTGGGTGAAACTGAGGTACATCCCTCAATTTGAATGGGAGTGGCCCTGAAAAAGGAACGGCATAATAATAAATAATGTTATTGCAATAATTTCAACTATTTATTTTTATTAATGTTTTTATATGAAAGATATATATATATATATATATATATATATATATATATATATATATATATATATATATATCCAAGAACAGATAGGAAATAATAAAACGTTGCTGAGAGTTATAATAGACAGGAACTAGTGGAGAGCCATTGTCGTCAACAATTTGGACTCTAAACCGACACTGAAGAATTATCTTATTAAAAAAACTTGAAATCGGATGAAAACTGTGGAAATGCATAAACAACATCCGAACACATACACACACACACACACACACACACACACATATTTATACACACATACAAACACACATACATACATTCATACATACATACAAATTCACATATACACACATACAAACAGACATTTTGAGAATTTTGGATATAGATAACTCTTGGAAAATTCATAAAAACTTTTTTTCAGCACATATGCTTGCCACAAAAATCTCCTGAGCCCTTTTTTCAATCATAGAAATAAATGTAAATATGGGGAACCATTATTTGAATGCCAGAATGAAAAGTGATAATAACCTGACAAAGATGCTATATGAGCTCTGGTAAAAACATGTATTGATAATATTTTTTTCATTGCAATATTCAGATGGAAAATTTTTGCTTCTTTTTTCATTTTTTTTTTAAATACCCAAAATTCATACAGATGTGTCTCCAGGGCATATGGCACAGTGGATAAAGGCGTTGGGTAATCCAGTGACAGGACCCAAAGAGTGTGTTGTAGAGTAAAATTTTTCACAGTGGAAGTTTATTTTCTTCTAAATCGATCCTAAATTAGGTTCGACGTACAAAAAATAGGAACTTGAAAATAATTTTAATTCTTTAAAAATCTGGTTTTAGGGCTTATACTTTAATGTCCGAAATGTCGACTGAAATGTTATACAACTCAATATTGTCACTGGCGACTGCTACTACTACTACTGTGGGAGAGTCTGTTTATAATAGAAATAGGTACGTTCCGGTTTTATTTTTAAGAATTATAATATTTCAATATGTTTAAGGGTATTAAGACATTGAGAAAATCAAAGGGAAAATTAACAGGAGATAACTTTTACCTGGCATCCATTAAACATGGTTTGAACTAGAACAGTCTACCCCAGTGAGCGAAATAAAGGGTTCAAAACGTTGTAATAAATATGGCGACAAAGATGGTTTTATAGTCCGAATAATGTAAATAATGTACATAATACATCATCTCAGAAATATAGACATAGATAACTTTGCTTGTACCATAGTTTGTTCGTTATCATATATGTGTTGAAAAATTAATCCAATAAAATTTAAATAAATATGAATTTATCATTCGGATTTTGGCTCGAGAAAATTTGTCTTTAGAAAAAGACAAATCAGAAATGACATCAGTTTTCATTGAACGAAGGAATTAAATTAAATAACTCTCATATTTTAAACGTCTGTTTTAGTGACATAAACCAGCATGACAATTTCAAACCTTTTTTTATACCATCTGACTTCTTTAAATAATACCCAGTGTTAGCATTTAGGATGGTATTGCAATGTTTTTTTAAGCTTAAATATTTAGCGACAGTATAGGGTCATTTTGTATTCGTGGAACACAAGACAAAGTGGCCAACTATAGTGACATCGTCCCCCCATGGTTAGCGTCGACTTTTTCGTTCGATCTCGTTCGCGGCGCCAATTGTGACGTGACGTGGTCCGGGGTTCTTGATCCTATAAACAAAACACCAAATTTGACGTCTTTGCCGCGGCGTCAGCTGTTCGCTCCAGCTTTTCCAAACAAAACGTTCTAACCCTTGTGTTTTCCATATGAATAATATAGCCTCGTCGTTCCCAACCCGCTTCCAGCGCCTGTTTACCAGGGTAACTGCACTGAATCTCCGGTCTGCCTACCCACGTTGTGATTAGATCCAGCAATAGACAGACGGGATCAAACATTCATTGGGCCGTATGCAAGCTGAGTCCAACGGGGTCTGCAACACATTTCGACCAAAAAATAAAACTCAAAAAAAAAATATTGAAAAAAAAAAAAAAAACTTTATATCTTCTTGTTCGTTACAAAATGTTTTTCCTACCTCCCGACCCGTTCTGTGGGTGATATGGCACCAAGCTAATCAAACCGAATGAACAGTTTAAGACTTCAATATTTGAAACCTCACTAGAAATTTGCATTTCAATAAACTGTGTTTTGGTTTCGACACTGGGCGCTGATCTCTACCTGTCGTTCATATATCAAGAGATCTCGCCGTTCGTGGCATGCAACTAACTCTCTCTTTTAATTATTTTATTCTTCCTATCTCCGCTGTCAGTGCGCGAATTAACTTTTAATCTTCGGCTTTCGGTTGGACGAGCTTATTCACTTCGGTTATCAAATAACAAATTTCTTCACTATATTTGGGTCTGGACTTAGACCATCTCTTCTTAAATATCCAAACGAACCGGCATTTTCTTGCCCGCAAAAAATTTATAATTGGGCCATTGCAAAAAAACCGCTCAAAACTTCCCTCGTAACCGCAAATCTTGCTGCAATCTAATATCTCTGTCGGTTGGGGTCCTGCTTTTATTGACGCAGTCAAAAACCAAACCAGGTCCTCTGTCGGCGCCAGTGTTTTCTTTTCTAATCCTAAATACGTATTTTTTCTGATTCAAAAATATTTTTCTATTTTTGATAAATATACTTTCATGCTCCTATGAGATAAACTTATTCTGTTTTCAGGGGTAATTATATTTAGACCCCTGGTCCTTCGTATGTCAGGTTTTAATTATCTTCGACCAAAGGGGTCCTGGTCTTCATTTTCCTCCTCCCTGGTTACATCATTGACCGCTCTTATCCAATGGGGTCCTGGTCAGGGTGTCTCTCCTCCTCCCTCATGTATTATCCGAAATTGCTAAACACAATTTAGTCTTTGGTCGGTATCTTTCCTCCTTCCTTCGTGACGTCTTTAATCGGGCGTGGTCAATCCGTGGCTTTGTTCTGGGGAAAACACCTTGTTTAAAAAACAAAAATTTAAATTGTCCTTTTCGTATGTGATCGAAATGACGATTCCCGGTTTCTTTACGCGGTATTTGTCAAACAGCCTATCGCTAATTGGATACGATCTAAGAAAGGGATTTCCCTAAACCTGCCGGCGTTTCTCTGAACGCAACAAAATATTTCTTTTTCTCCTCCGGCCGATAATAAAATCTGTATTATCTCAAAAAGTAACATCACCTTGGGTTGCTTTTTCCAACGAATAAAAATTGTCTGGGTTCTCGTATTTAATGGATTGTCTGTATATCCTTAGATAAACTTCCCACCTGTTATCTATCATTCTTTTTTCCATTGTTTCTAAACTTTATTTCTTCAACCAAATTGATAACAAACTTCCATTTTCGTCATCAATAGGTCAGGTGCTGACCTGATATTTTGACATCTGATATGTGCAAACCGAGCGTGTGTTTTCGCTTACGACCTGGTTTCGTATTATTTATTTTTTTCCTTTTTTTTCCTCCTTCCTCTTCTTTTCTTTCTTTCTCCCAGATCGCCTGAACGCAATTAAAGAATTATTCTCAACCCCGAAATATTTTTCAGCTCTAAATAATTATCAAATGGTTAACAAACCGAAAAAACAAATCATATATTTATGAATATCTCTTTTCAGTTTTCTAATTATGCATGGTGCCACATTATTCAGTTTTTCTGGATGGTGTTCCTATTTCAAGTTGGTGTACCAATTATTACAGGTTCCATAGCTTCTTCAGCTCCATTGATTTTCTATCTTTTCAGTCTTTTTGGAGTTCACTCTTGTATCATATGAAAGAACAATACCAATGACATTCCTTCTTATCATTTCAAAGAAAATTACAAATTATCTTTTATTTCTGACATCACAATGTCATGAGTGAAACATTTTAAATATTAGAGGGATTTTTTTTCACTTTCCTTCTTTCTCTTCTTCTTTTCTTCTTCTTATTATTATTATTTCAATTATTATTATTATTATTATTTTTTTTTGATTTCTGGCGTTTACACATTTCTTTCCGGGTCCCGTCCAGAGACCTAAGGTTAGAAATGGCATCATTCCACTTTCAATTTACAAAAAAAAAAAAAAAAAAAAAAACATATTCTACATAGATAAAGCCCTTCGTAAAGTGTGGGCTGTACTTGTCAGAACAATTTTTTGTATCTCCTTGAGGCATGGACTTCCAGGAATCCCTTCAATTAGTCTACTGGAATCTTTTCCAACCAACCTAGGGCTCCAACTACAACAGGGATTGTTGATGTTCCCATATGCCACATTTTTGAGATTTCTATTTCAAGGTCCTTGTATTTTGACAGCTTTTTGAAGATCTTCAAAAATACATTGCAGTCTGCAGGAACTGCCAAATCAATAAGGAAGCATTTTTTTTTTTTTTGCGGTCAAAAACATAACAATGTCTGGGCGGTAAGCTTTGATTGTTCTGTCAGGGTGTATTTTGTAATCCCATAAAATTTTAACAGGTCCTATCTCCGTAACCGGGTCTGGGTGGTGTTCATACCAGTTTCTTTCAGTTTCCTTCCCGTAAAATTTGCAGATTTTCCAGTGCAGATATTGGCCCACTCTCTCATGTCGGGTTTTATATTCAGTTGCTGCCAACACCGTACAACCTGATACAAGGTGATCAATCGTTTCTGGATATTTATCACAGAATCTGCATTTTGGGCTGACACAATATTTTAGTATATGTGCTTGATAATTCCTAGTTAGCAAGCATTGGTCCTGCACAGCAAGGATAAAACCTTCAGTTTCCACTTTCAACCCTGCACTATGTAGCCACTGATGGGTATGGGTTTTGTCTACATCAGCTTGTTTGGTACGGGCAGAGTATTGGCCATGAAGCAGTTTATCTTGCCATCACTTCTGTATCTGGTCGGTTGCATTCGTCTTTGCTATCTTTTTTAGGTATTTTGCAGTTTCAGCCGGTGTATTGTGCTGTAGTTGCATCTCTACACCCATTTGAAACTCCATTTTGAATTTGCTGGCTTCTTTCATTACGGAGTAAAAACGCTTACAACTTTCATGTTCCTTGATGCATACCATCATCCAGTCTTCTGTAGTTTCCAAATATCTTTGGAGGCCAATTGTTGTAGTTTTGTAGGACAGTTCTAGTTGAACTAATCCTCTGCCTCCTTCGGATCTGCACACATACAGACGATCGACATCAGCTTTGGGATGATGCATGCGATAGCAAGTGAGGAGCTTTCTCGTTTTGGCGTCCATTCGCTTAATTTCAGTATGGTCCAGTTAAGGACATTAAAGCTGTATTGCACCACAGGGACAGCCAATGTGTTTATGGCTGATATTCCTGTTTTTTGAGTTCAAGCTCAGTATTTAGTACCAGACGTACACGCCTGTAGTATCTTTTCTTATTTTTTTCCTTCATTTGGGGGTGTTGTATGCCATCTCCTTCGCTAATTCCTTATATATTTATTTATAATGTCCATTCAACATACTCTTATTATTATTATTATTATTATTATTTCCTTTTTATTTCTGTTGTATACACATTTCCTTCTGGGTCCCAAGCAAAACCCTAAGGTCAGAAATGGCCTCATATTTTACTGGTCAGAAATGGCTTCATGATATTTTTGTAAAAAAAAGAAAAGTAGAAAAAGATCAAACCTATTTTACATAGGAAAAACTTTTCGTAATGTGTGAGCTGTAATTGTGAGTACAATCTTTTGTATTTCTTTAAGGCATACGCTGCCATGAATCAAGATAATGTGTCAATCAGAACCTTTTCCAATTAATCCGAGTGCTCCAACTAATTATTGACATCCTCACGTGCCATATATTTTTATATTTCCACTTCAAGATCCTTGTATTTTGATAGTTTTTTTTTAAGATCTTCAAAGATACATATGCAGGGACTGCTATGTCAGTAAGAACGCACATTCAGTTTTTGTGGTGTTTGGTCACCATATATTTGGTTTTGATAGTTACGCCTGTGGGTATTATGAACTTTTTTTTTCTTTTTTTTTTTACGCCCCAAGCAAGGCGTATGCCACTAGGATGCAAACTCCGTATGCGGAAGATTCGGATCAGAGCGGATAGGAAATGATAGAAGAAAGGATGAGGAGAAGGATAAATACAGATCAAGGTAACTGGAATTGTCAATTGACATTTTTATTTGAATAGTTGGTGATTATTCTAGCTTTCATAAAATCAGTAATTTTGAAGGTGTTCCAAAA
Source organism: Acanthosepion pharaonis (assembly GCA_903632075.3). Classification (NCBI taxonomy): domain Eukaryota; kingdom Metazoa; phylum Mollusca; class Cephalopoda; order Sepiida; family Sepiidae; genus Acanthosepion; species Acanthosepion pharaonis. The sequence goes on along the minus strand of CAHIKZ030003268.1, from coordinate 64,482 downwards.
AATGTAGAGGTGCGAGGTATGAAGCTATTGGAGTAGCTCCCGTAAAATTGTTACTGTGCCTATCTCTGGATCTAGGTAATGTTAATACCAGTTTCTTGTTGTTACCTTCTCATAAAATTTGCATATTTTTCAGTGCAGATATTGATCCACTGTATTATAAGCAAGTTTTTTTGTTTTTTTTTTATATGATACAATATGTGGTTATTATCATTATTATTATTATTATTTTCTTTGATTTCTGGCGTTTACGCATTTCTTTCCGGTTCCGCCCAGGGACCTAAGGTTAGAAATTGCATAATGACACTTTCCACTGACAAAAATAAATAAATAAATAAAAATAAATAAAAAAACACATATTTTACATAGATAAAGTCCTTCGTAAAGTGTGAGCTGTCTTTGTGAGAACAATTTTTGTATCTCTTTGAGGCATGGACTTCCAGGAATCCCTTCGATTAGTCTACTGGAATCTTTTCCAACCAATCCTAGAGCTCCAACTACAACAGGGATTGTTGATGTTCCCTGCCGTTTTTATCTCCTTTTTTTTCATTTTCGGTTTATTTCTAGTTCTTTGGGATCGACATGATGTATAAGTTAAGTAAATCGAGAAAAAAAAAAAAAGTTATTTTTTTGGTATATCAACTGTTACAAATATGGTTATAGTTTTCCCTATATCTTTTCAGAGTAAAAAAAAAACTTTTTTTTAACTTGTAAAAAAATTAACCTTTACATATAAATTATTTTTCTTCAATGTTATAGATTCCGGCAGACAAAAAGAATTCTGTCAAAATATTTGGAGTGCAGATGTGACTTAAGCTGTCACGATGATTTCAGGCGGAAGCGGACTCACATTATTCAAGTTGTAACGAACGTTATAAACGAGCAAAAATTATCCAAACTATTCTACAATTTTTTATTTTGAGATATATAAACATTTTTTGAAAAATTTGCCCAGAAACACGCACGCCTACACCACAACTACAGCCACCACCACGCGTACACAATCAAACACCCATCCTATCGCGCGCTCACGTCGCTTTTATCCACAGTTGGAGGAATCCATTCCATGCTTCCGTTTTTGGGGCCGAAACGCTAAAGTAATAATGTCGTTTATTTTCCATTACTTTTATTTCATGTTTTTTTTTTATTTTGTTATGTATTTCTTGCGATAGGATGTCGCCTTTCGCTCTTGAATGCATAATGCCTTTTCTCTTTCTCTTCGTTTCCTTAATGTGATATTTGCATTGCAAAATGTAAGCCATAAAGGTGACATCAGTAAAGAATAAAGGAAAGATGAGACATAAAAAAAAATAAAATATATAATGTTAAACAGAAGTAGGGTATAGGGATAATAGGTTCCCCGTTCAATAATGCTGAGTTCGGAGGATTTCGATACACAACATAAATAAATGAAGATCGCTTTTGTAGTTTGTTTATATCTATCTATCTATCTATCTATCTATTTATCTATCTATCTATCTATCAGATTCTGCTTATGATGGCATAAAAGTAGTCTTGTCAATCTATCATATTTGGCTTATGTCGACCTAAAGATATTCCGTTCTATCTATATATCTATCTATCTATCTATCTATCTATTAGATTCTGTTTATGTTGGCCGAAAAGTAGTCTTGTCAATCTATCTATCTATCTATCTATCTATCTATCTATCTATCTATCTATCTATCATATTTGGCTTATGTCGACCTAAAGATATTCCGTTCTATTTCTATATCTATCTATCTATCTATCTATCTATCTATCTATCTATTTTTAATTCAGTCTGTTGTTTCAATCTCTTCTATGTATATGTGCAATTTTTCTCAGTTTTCTTTACAACTAAAACATCTCTCTCTCTCTCTATATATATATATATATATATATATATATATATATTTTGTATGTGTGTGTGTTTTTTTTTCTCTCACTCTGTTCAGAGTTTTATTTTACATTTTTTTTAGTCAATCCTTTATCAAGGCAAGTTTAAAAAAAAATGTCCTTTAAGAAATTCAACCAATTGACTTTTTCATCCAATTTTTATTATCTTCAGAATTACTGTTAGAAACTTAACAATATGTAGAAAACTAAAACAAAATCTTAGTAAAAAAAAAAAAAAATTACCAGAAAAATATTCAGAAACCGGCTTACGCAGGTGCGTTCCCTTTTTTAATATTTTGAATTTGATGTAACAATAAATATATTATTATAATTATTATTATTTGCTATTGTCTCCCAGTTTAGATGTTTTGTATGGATGATGGTAATACTTTAACAGTTCGTTCCCGCAGCTTAGAGAGACAGTATATACTCGAGCATACGAACCTTTCCAATTGTGCTCTCTCTTGTATGTTATCAATTAAGTCAGGCACACCTAATGCGTTTAGTGTAGCAGAAATATGTATATAAAACACAAAAGTGGTGACTTAAACTGTTGCTGCTTGCTAAATAACTATGATTTACCTTCTTGGGTATTGGTACCTCTCTATTCTTGACTCCTCCACTTTTACGAATTTTTAACGTGCCAGAATTTATAGATTTCTACTTCAAGATCTCAGTACTCTGGTAGTTTTTGGTAATATCCTGAAGGAAACGTTACAATCTGCAGGGACTCTCATAATAAAAAAACAGCGCATTCTGTTTGTGTGGTCTTTGATTGGGATGCCTGTACGAGTAGCTTTGATTCTTCTATGTGTATTGTAAAGTCCCATAAAATTGTTACAGGTTCTATCTCTGTAACCGGATCTGTGTGATTCTTCTACCAATTCCTTGCTGTCACGTTCCCGTAAAATTTGCATATTTTCCATATTGGCTCAGTGTATAATGCCGGGTTTTATATTCAGTGCCCGCTAACACTATGCAACCTGATACAAGATGGTCAATTGTTTCTGGATATTTATCACAGAATCCATGTTTCAATAAGCTTTTTATGTGCTTGATGGATATTTTAAAATGCAGGAAAAATAAAACATTCCGTTTCAGCTTTTAAAGCTGCACTACTTAACCATTGACAGGCACGGGGTTTGTCTATATCAGCTACTTTGGTACGCGGTGAGTATGACCTCAAAGAGCTTTATCTTGCCAATGTATGTTGCTTTTTCTATATTGCCTTTATTATGAAAATCTTTTCGTGTTCTTTGCCGAGGAATAATTGACTATAGTTTTTTATTTGTTCTTCACCCATTTGAAATTACCTTTTCAAAGAAAAAATTTTATTACTGAATAATGTTTCGTATTTCTTTTATACTCTTTGACACAGATCATCATCGTCTTCTATAGATTCCAGGTATCTTTGAAGACCGATTGTTGTGGTTTTGTAAGAACTTCCTAGTTGAACTAATCCCCTGCCTCTTTATTATTATTATTATTATTATTATTATTATTATTATTATTGATTCTTTTGATTTATATCTTATACTCATTTCTTTCCGAGGTCAGAAATGTCATCATGACATTTTCCACTGCATATTATCTAAAATAAATAAAAGAAATAAAATAAAAAAAAAAAAAACACCCACGGTTTACATAGACAGATCCCTTAGTAGAATGTGAGCTGTACTTATGAGAACAATGTTTGCATTTCCTTAAGTCTTCGAATGCCAGGAACACCGGTCAATCTGTCTAGCAGTGCATTTTACAATGAAACTCATAACGCCCCAACAATTTATTCAATATTGATTTCTTTCATTTTTAGAATTATCTGTTTGAAGATCCCTGTATTTTGATAGTTTTTTGAAGGTCTACAAATCTGCCTTACAGTCTGCTTGAATTGTTATGTCAATAAGAAAATCACTATGTTTGTTTTTTTGGTCTTTTTTGAATATGATCGACGATTATGTTTAGATTATTCTGTCCTTATGTATTTTTCAGTCGCTTAAAATTGTTGCTGGTCCTTTCTGTTTAGCCGGGTAATGGACAAATTCCATGCAGTTTCTTTTATATAAAAAGTTGCAGAATTTCTAGAGCAGGTATTGACCTTCCCTGTCATCCAGAATTTTACCTGGATGCTTCTAACATGCAACCTGACACAAGATAATCAATTCTTTCTTGAAATTCATCACAAAACCTGCATTTGAAATCAACACATTTTTTTTATTTCTGATTTTTGTGCCATTTTAGGTTCTTTTGCGCGGGTTAAAAATGTTTTGGTCTTTTCATCTACTTAAAACACGCTATTGAATATTGCTAAGGGGTCCACCTTTTTTATACAAGTGGAAATGGCCCAATGTGTATTTTAACAACTGATGCCGGTGAATACCCGGGGTTTAGATTGAGAGAATAGAGTAGTGACGTAACCGTTTTTTAGGAGTCACAGTTGCGAGCACGTAGACTCAGAAAATAAGTCATACTTCGATACTGAATTTCCCAGACTGTATATATATATTATTGCTACTAACCGCATTTCTGGATCTACTAACCGTATTAAAAATTGTATTATTATGTCAATACATTTATTTCCTATGTTTCATTCCTGGGTTTGACATTCATTTGAGACCGTATTTCATCTCGGAATCCACAATAAATATGTTGGCTTCTTTTATTCCGGAATAACGCTTCATATCTTCATTAATGTTCTTTGAAACATATCTTCATTAATCTCCTGTTATTTGCATAGTATCTGATCGGATGTTGCAGTCTCAAACATGTATGTTGTCTTCTTTTCCGAGACACTTTTCATCAACTTTAAGCCTTAGGATGACGTATGCGGTGGCAATGATAGAATTTATCTTCTTTGCTTTTCGAGGCATTGAGTTTAACCTGCCAGTTTTCCCACCACTGACAAGTTAGTTTTAGAGGTCGATCTCTGCTCATCAAGGGTTTTAGAGATGCACACGTATATCGTCGTATCATCGCCATACGTGCTTTCAAATGTATATTCCTAGGCAGATCATTTATGTAAATCAAAACGATGGCTGTTCTAAGATGGGGAACGAATGCGGTGACCTTTTGGGCCCCAGACGACACCTTTGTTAGCAACTACCTTCAGGGACGTACCAGTTCTTTATAAATGATCTATCTATCTATCTATCTATCTATATTTAAAGACATTTTATATTTTAACATTCTTTTATAGAGACAAATATTTAAGTAAATATCCATCTTATAATAAACAGTATTAAATAACATTTACCGGCCTGAATGTCCGAAAAATCTTTTTAGAAAATACTAGTCCTTCGAGAGGATTCGAACCTTTCCTATAGGCAAAATATATATAAATGACAAGCCTTTACCGCTCGACCACAAAGATATCGTTCGGTTGGCAAGTCTTATTCAGAATAGATAACTGAAAATTTTCAGTTATCTGTTCTGAATAAGACTTGTTTTTTTGTCCATCGTATTTGTCATATTGAACTGAATTGTATTTTTGATGAATATTGTCTTGAAAAAGGTTTATTAAACCGAAAACGTCAGACGTCACATTTCTTTCATTTTTATATATTTAAGGATTTTTGTTTGTTTTTTTCAAAATTTCTTCATATATATATATGTATATATATATATATATATATATATATATATATATATATATATATATATATATATATATATATATATATATATATATAGAGAGAGAGATTAATGTGGGGGAAAATTATCACTTAACTGAGTGGTGTTGATTCTCTCTCTCTCTCTCTCTTCATATATATATATATATATATATATATTTTCTTTCTCTCTCTCTCTCTCTCCATATATATATATATATATATATATATATATATATATATAGAGAGAGAGAGAGAGAGAGAGAGAAGATAGAGAGGGAAAAAGGGAGATGTTTTGTGCCTGTGTACCTGAATCAATAAGTCTCTAACCACATTTATCCTTATTAACATAATATTTTAATCAGAAATAATACTCCACTCTTGACAGCGGAGGGGGTTATGTTGAAAAATAAATATATATATATTTTTTTTTTTTTTTTATAAAAGTAATTTTTTTCGTGCAATAACCTCTATATTTTATACGCCCTGAAATCCTCTGACTTTATCATTTAAAATCATGTGACAACTTTGAGAATGAAATTACTTTGGCTCTCCCTGTGGATGCGTGATATTACTTGCCACCGAATACGCATCAATGTCCACGATAAACCCACATCATTCATTTTATCTTGATAGAGATTTCACGAGCAAAGAAAGAAAATAAAGAATAATCATATTTTCGCATATGTGTGCAAAGGATACAAAATGCTATTGGCTGAGCGTGAATTAGGCTTTGCTCTTACAGATGGAAATGAAAACAAAATCGAAATTGTGTGAGCAACTTCCTACTAACGAGGAAAAAATCAACTCTACGTTACACAATGTCATTCTGCTTTTTCGCGATGAGAAAGATTCATACGTTCATTTTTTTGTTGTTGGATTATATGGGAAAATGATGAATAACGGGAGCGAATCATTTTTATTTGTTTTCTTTAGAAAGAACATTCATATTGTTGTTTTAGACGAAACAACGGGGAAAAAAAAACAACGCCATCTTAGATATATAAGCAAATGATGAAAACAAAAACTACGCATGCGCAAAATATGCAAATTGCTTAACATTTTAACGAAAAGATTACCGTGAGTGGATTATTTACTTGAGCGCCTAATATAAAATGAATGAAATCTCATATATTCAGCGACTAAAGAAATATTAAGTGTAAAGGAATACTTTTCATTTAAGGAAAATTTTTGCTTCAGAGAACCTTGTGAGATTAAATTCAACATATGTATTATTATTACCCACTGTCAAGCATCTATCTATCTATCTATCTATCTATCTATCTATCTATCTATCTATCTATACACTAACGTGGCAAAAGAAATGATATAAAATATGTCCTCTTCTATGGCAGTGAATGCTGGACAATCTTCTCAAAGATGGAGATATTTGAAGCATCAGATATATGGTACTACAGAAGGATGCTGAGGATAACTTTGAACGATCATGTGAGCAACAAGGTTTTAGAGATAATGGAAACTAAAAGGAAACTTAGACTTAACATCAGGAAGTGATAGTTAAAATTTCTAGGGCACATATTGAGGAAAGATGGCTTGAATAATCTGATAATCATGGGAGATATACAGGGAAAAAGGGAGAGAGTGACAGAGGAAAACAACGCATAACTTCATTATCAGGCTTAAGTAAAAGGATGGGGGCAGGATTTAAAAGAGATAACAGAATGTCAACATTTATTAGCAGCTACAAAGACAGGAGTATCGTGATCGTCTATGTCCTAGTGGGGTACGACACATAATGGACCGAACATATATATATATATATATATATATATATATATATATATATATATATATATTATATATATATATATATTATATTAGCTCCTGAATTTGCTTTCAGTTGAGCACTCTGGGAAAGAGGTGTGGGTTGGTAAACAGTGACTATTATAGCTAATATAGCGAGACTCTTCGCGTAAGCGAATTGAGTCACTGTCAGTCACTGGGCATGTTTACAAAAATAAATACGCTAAAAATCCACTTTCATTCCTACCGTGCGCCGACGGCTTAGTGGTTAGAAGCTCTGACTAACACCAATTCAGTCGGGTTTCGATCCTAGCTAGAGTATGTCTAGCCGCAGTGATGAGCTGTAAACAGCGAAACCGTCTGTCTGTGGATGACATTATATATAGAGAGAGAGAGAGAGATAGATAAACCTAGTGAGCCAGAGAAACCTACGCAGGTTTCACCTAAGCGGATTTCTGGCTTTCCCTGACGATCCGTTTAGGTGAAACCTGGGTAGGTTTTTCTGGCTCACTAGGTTTATCGATCGAGCTTTTTGTTCGTTGTTTACTCGTATCAGGGTTTTTCTTTTGGGCTTCAAACCTGTATCTCTGCGATTTTTTCGACAGACTTTCATGTTTCTAGCTCTTTCTTGTTTAAAAACCTTTTTTCCCCTCGAGATTGATTTGATTATTGGCAAATCAAAAATTCGAAGGTTTTTCGAAACGAGTAAAGTTACCTATATTTGTATATATATATATATATATATATATATATATATGTGTGTGTGTGTGTGTGTGTGTGTGTGTGTGTGTGTGTGCTGGTCACTCATATTCGTAGATACCGGTCTACGAGGGCGGCTAGCCAATCCCTATTGCAGATGCTTGCTCAGGCACCACATTTTTGTTTATTCAAGAGCCACAGCCTGTGGTTTATACTGCTGAGCAAACCTTACTTACACATTCTAGGAACGATCGTGTTATCTCGCGTCATCAACAATTTGAACAAGGCGAGCACCCTCAAACAAATATATATACCCTATATATATATATATATATATATATATATATATATATATATATATATATATATATATATATATATATATATATATATATATATATATATATATATATATATAACCTAAAAAGATTTCATATACGCGTCATATATATTCAGATTAGTTAATTTATTATATATATATATATATATTTATTATATATATATATATATATATATATATATATATATATATAATTAACTAATATTTCAAAAAGGATTTCGTATTTCTTATATATATATATATATATATATATATATATAATAAATGAACTAATAAATATATATATATATATATATTTAAACAATTAATTATATATAAATATATATATATATATATATATGATAATATATAATTAATTTCGATTTCCATTTCTGTTATATATATATATATATATATATATATATATATATATATATATATATATATATATTAACTAATCTGAAAAGGATTTCGTATGACGTACGGCCTTTTAGGAAATTTTCGGACTATAGAGAGTCTCTGAAAATTAAGAAATACACCACTCTAAAATAGTTCTTGATTTTAAAAATATATATATATATATGCATCAATAACATGATGCATAATAACTTCATTTAAGTGTTGCATCTATATTTTCGCTTATCTTTTAAAAGTTCAACAGTAACGATGGCGCCACTTAATTTAAAGACAATATGATGCACGTAGATGCTTACTTTCCGTAAAAAAATACAATTATTTTATTTCAACGGGCACTTTCTGCGGATTTCTCAATTATTTTCTCTTATTCCCAAATTTATTTCTAAGTTATAAAAATTCTTACCGTACAAAAAAAAAAAAAAAATTATCATCGTAAAAAATCACGTAAATAATCTACGACTACGAAAACAATCGTAGTAATGAAAATTTGGGAATGTAAAATTTCAGGGCTGCGGAACCGTAACAGGCCCTGAATGTTTCTAATTTGCTCAAGGAGTCGGCCTGATTCCAAAATGGTATGATATGGTGGGCTACGGCCTATAGGACTAAAATTGGAAAAATGTGACACAGTGACACACTGACATTCTCTCACTTATTATATATATATATATATATATATATATATATATATATATATATATATATATATATTATATATATATATATATAAGATTTGTATTTAAGCAACAATCCTTCTTTCATGCACATTTCATTGAAAACGACAGACAAGGTGCTTTTATTTAGTTTTTATACAATTTCATATGCGATCTAATATTTTCTTTTTCTTTTCGGATGATAAATTATCTAAAAACTGTTCGAATGTTCTTTATATCCCAGCGCATTCGGCTATATATTTAGCCATTTTCAAGGATTAAATATTTTAACTGTTAAAATAAGAAATAGTTTGTTGTATGTTTGTTTTATAAAATGTTATCATTTTTCAAAGCACGGTCAATATATTATGTCCATGTTTAAAGTTAATATTGTTAAGTGTTGTTTTTTTTTGTTTTTATTAATAGGGCTTCCATTATTTTTAGACTTATCATCCGAAAAGAAAAAAAATAGATCGCATGAGAAATTGTATATAAAACTAAATAAAAGCACCTTGTCTGTCGTTTTCAAAAGAAATGTTCATATATATATATATATATATATATATATATATATATATATATATATATATGTGTATGTATTTGTGTGTTGTGTGTGTATCCGTTAGTCTGTCTGTCTGACAGATACAAATCTTACGATTTTACTATGGCTATTTAGAAATATAACTATTTTAGAATTTCGCAGAACATTGGATACATCTAAATAACGGGAATATATATATATATATATATATATATATATATATATATATATATATATATATATATATATATATATATATATTATATTTGTTTTATATTTACGATATTCAAATGCAAATTCTCCAAATAACGAGATGCAGGATAATGCCTTGTAACATGAAATCGACTTTTACGTGCCATCAGTCAAATATGATTAATCTTATCAGCTGAACATTTTTTCTAATCCAAACAGGAAAATATTTACCCAGCTGTGCATGTCGCAATATGCATAAAAATAAAATAAATAAATAAATATTATTCATATATAAATATACAATAATCAATGTTTTGTCTTGAGCTTTGCCGGAAGCTGTACCGTTCACCATATATGTGGGTGGAGAACACCGTGGAAATTGTTGCGGCTGCTTCCTACAGGTGACATGGAAAAAAATTGAGTGTTGCATTACTAATATCTCTTATTCTGTGTTTTATGTACCTTCAGCACGCAGACGATCGTGGTTCTCCACAACTTCCTCTCCCTTGCTTCTCTTTTTGCCATTAATCCTAATCCCTATTCGGAAAACGATTCATTAAAGGTCGTTGACTTTCTGATGTCTACGTTGAAGTATCCGTTTTGTTACTATTTTCCTTAAAATCTCGTCATTGCTTCATCAGTTGATGGTATTCTCAGAAACAGATAATTGTTTAAAGCATTTTACCTCAAGCAAGGCAAGTGTGCCACTAGCACTTAATATTTGTAAGAAAGGGACTTGTTTTCTATTATGTATACTGGAGTCTCCCCTCGTTTTTTGCCGTTTGTGAGTCAAGCAGCACGTCAATTTTCGTACCTCCATTTTTTTTTATCTAAATGGTAGTTGACAGACTCTTATTTTTATTACAGTGCATTCTGTCATCTTTAATGTTTAATTCTATCTACGCATTTTCCTTTTACTATCATCCATGAGAATTTAAATTCTTGTCTTATACGACTTTATATTTTTGTATATTTACTGAATTCATTTTCTATCCGTAAGTAGACGGTTCATTGACAATATAGGTTCTGGATTCTTCTAGTTAACTTTACATATACGTCAAGGTGTCCTTAAAATCTTTTACTTAGTTTTTCAAGAAATTAAACTTGTCAAGCACAAACTATTATCACACTTTCTAGAACAATTTGGGCTTTCCATCAGAAGGTCAATCAGTATTTAATACAGAGCTAGGTAGAAAAACAATTAGGTTCAGAGGTTATCCAGAGATATTTACATGGAGGCGAATGGAACGCAAACGGTTATTTCATAATTTATGCCATGTTGAAATCTGGTGCATTTCCTCTTTTTTCTTTTCTTCCTTTCGGGAGAACATTCTGCAGTTTCTTCCTGCGTCTGCTCGCAAAATGATTCTATCTCCATATTTTATGTTATTGAGATTGTGGTCGCCAAGAATTAATTCTTTTATGACCTCTAATGATCTCAGGATCGCTTCAATGTAAAGGTTGAATTAATTTTTGAGAATTTAAATCCTTGTCTTATACGCCTTTCCATTTTTGTATAAGTTATTTTCTGTCCGTTCGTAGACGGTTTGTTTTTATTATAGGTTCTCGCTTATTCTAATATCCTACCCAAATAAATGAAGCTTACCCAGTAGTTCAAATAGTTCTTTGTGTTTAAATAACTTATGACTTTCTTTTGTATCATATACAAACATAGGTACATATTCTTGCTGCATTTCTGGTAACATTCGGAGTATAAATATCAGATTCACTGTTTCCGGTTAGTTAACGTAATCGTATAGTTCTGGTCATATTTCAGGTAAAATTCTATATTTTTCTTTTCGAAGAGGCTTCTAATAATTTGTTTTCCTTAAAAGAATTAGTAATTAGCATGAGAATCCCTTCCGTATATTCTGTAAATAGTTTTGAATTTATTTTTCCGAATGGAACAAAGATAATTTTTTACATCGTTTCCAATCATGGTGGAACACATTTTTAATGCATGTATCTTGGATTATCGAAGTGGGGGAGGGGGCATATTTTAAATGCAAGTATCTGGGATTATAAAAAAAGACATACTGGATTCTCTCCTCGTTTTCGACGTTTGAAAGTCAAGCAGTTCTTAAATTTTCGTACCTCCCTTTTTTCTACAAGCAAATCGTAGTTGATAATCCCTCTTGTTGACAACTGTGTTTTTTGTCATCTTAAAATTGATGTTTAATTATTTCTACTAATTTTCCTTTTACTATCATCCATGAGAATTTAAATCTTTGTCTTATAGGCCTTTCTGTTTTTCTATATTTACTGAATTTATTTTCTATCTGTAAGCAGACGGTTCACTGACTAGATATTCTTGATTATTCTAAATCCCTTTCGACATACGTCAAGTGTTCCTTCACATTTTTTAGTTAGTTTTTCAAGGAATTAAACTTATCAAATACAAGAACTGTCATTCCACCTTCTATAACAATTTGAGTTTTCCGTCAAAGTTTTCCTTTTGTGTTTGACTGTAAAATTACAAGCGCGATTATATCATAATTTGCTCATTTTCAATCATTTTATCCGATATATATATATATATATATATATATATATTTATGAAAAACTATGTAATCTGTATGGGTAAACCTAAGGAGGATAAAATCCAGAGAGCTCAATGTAAATCCAGAGCAAATAATTTAAATAAAAACAGACCACTTTAAGGTTCCATGTAATAAATTATTTCACCACAGGCATTTTAAAGGACTGCGTATCATCGGACTTTACTTCCGAACAAAAAATGAAAAGAAAATTGACATTTTTGACGGGCCGTATTAAACATATGTAAATTAACGAAGTGAGGAAGTGAGGGGGAAGACATGAGTGAGTTTGCAGACATTGACATATTTAAACTTTTATCTTAACGGAAATTCTATATTGATATCGAAGGGGTAGAGAAGAAAAAAACCTATAGAGAGAAAAAGAGAGAAGGAAGTTATGAGAGAAAGTGTCACTAATTTTCTTTGTCTTCCATTAGTCACGTCTGGTTTCCTCTCCTGAAGACAAAGAGTTCGACCAGCACAGCTGGAGGCCAATCTCCAACTAATTGCCGGAGCAAGGATATTTACCTTACCCACCACCCCCCGCGTGATAGAAAAAAAATCCCCTTAGAGACCGTATACATAGGGTCGGGTAGCTGTCTACCGCCCCAGCCTCGTCTGGGTCCCTCTACCTGAAGGCAGAGACTTTGACTAGCTTACCAGGAGACGAATCTCCACCTAATTGCTTTAAGCAAGGTTATTTAAATCACTTCCCGCAGGGATTCTATGGCCCAAGGATTTTTAATGCATGGGTTAAAACCGGGCCGTTTGCCTCCTCGGAAAATTCCCTGTAGAACCCAGTAAATTTATAATTGTATTGTCTATTTCTCCAGACGAGACTCTGCCCTTCCGGATAGCCTCGTCTGGGTTCCTCTCTGCCCAAAGGCAGAGGGGTTCGACTAGTTTAGCTGGAGACGAATCTCCAACTAATTTACGTGCTCACTACATGTATAGCTACTGATATAGTCAGTTCACATAGGCGATAATTTATTCCCATTCCATTACAGTATTAAATTTTTGAATGCATCCAAACCTCCGTTAAAGATGAAAAAAAATTAACAAAGGCAGTTGAGACTATCATTGAGAGGAGCAACATGCTGCCAAGTTTCTTTAATATTTTCACGCAGTTGATCCCGATGTTCAAGTCAACATCGCTCAAAGAGGCAGGTTAGGCCCCAGTTCCTTCGCTCTGACACTTTTTGCTTTCACTTAAAGAAAAAGAAATGCTGAATCGCTCGAGATTGTCTTTGAGTTTGTCAGAGTGGCCTTCCAACTGAAATTCTTCTTAGAACTTGGCCAAAGAGAAATTATTTTGGAAGTCTTCTATCGCTCATGCAAAATAGATGCCCTGATTTAAATGAACACACACACACACACATATATGTGTGTGTGTGTGTCTTATATTTTAAATCTGTGTTTAATGCGTGTTTCTGTGTGTGTGGAGTTCTGTATGCATATGTTCTCATATGAAAATATAGCGATTTTCAAGAGGTGGTATATTTATAATATATATATATATATATATATATATATATATATTGTATAATATATATATATATATATATTTATATATATATATATATATATATATATAAAATATGTTTGACCATGCAGCAAAACCTCGAGAACTTAGTCATTGCTGTCAGACAATTTCTGTGCCCACAAACCCCATGTATCTAGCCACTAAACTCCCCAGACTGCAACACCATTGATTATTATGTGGAGCACAATTGAGCGAGAGACATATAAACTCACAGTAACAGCAAAGATGAACTGAAGACAATAATTATGGTACCATTCATCAACTTAAAGATACCGTCTACTTAGAGGCGACAGACGGTTTCATGCTAAGGCCTGATGATTGCGTTTGGCATGAAACAGTCTGTCGCTGCTCCTGTTGACTTCAATATTCACTTTTATATTTACATCCTATGCTCTCTTTTATATTGAATAGCATTTTATCTATAAATATAGCACACCACACAACACACAAATTTACACACACACACACACACAAAAATCACAATGTCTATCCTAACATTTTCTTTTCTTGCACTTCCGTCTTCCGGAACTCTCTTCCGGCTCCATGTTTTACAGCAGAATTTTATGTTCAAAAATTCCAATACAATCTCAATTGCTATCTACTGTCTTCTTGATTATTCTTCTACTGTTCTTGCTCCTTAATCATGTTTTTTTTTTCTGATTCCTTCACACTCCCTTGTGTCGCAGCGGATTTATTGTCTTGCATATTGTGAAATGATTAATATACATTATATATATATATATATATATATATATATATATATATATATATTAATATGTATACCATCTCTACCTCTCTCTCTCTCTCTCTCTCTATCTATCTATCTATCTATATATAAATATATATATATATATATATATAGTTAAATTCCCAGATGTATTCTGTGGACAAGACAATTGGTATCAAATGAAAATTGGAAAAAATCATATTTTCGGAAGACAAAAAAATCGGCAAAATGTATGATTTTTTAAATTCTTTATTTATATTATATATATATATATATATATATATATATATATATATATATATATATATCTGACTGATGACAAATCAGTTGTGTTTCGATCCCGTCTTGAAGCAAACAGATGTCTTAATAACACTGATGACCTGCTACAAAAAAATCTGTCTGTCGATGACTATATATATATATATATATATATATATATATATATATATATATATATATATATATATTACAGGTTTAAATTTTGACCTTGCTATAATATATTCTAACATAAATTATATTATTTTTGATTTCAAACTGTTGTAATTAAATACATTAAACATCCCCAAAATAACTAAATTGATCATATCTCCGTTAAATCTTTGATCATATCTCTGTCTACCAACCTGTCTCTGGCAATTAACTATAAAACAACGCATTTAAGATGTTTCCCCTTTTCCATCTCTTCTTCTGTAAGAAATTTCTCAGAAAGAAGCTCAAAATATTTTCTTCAGTGTTTCTGTTGTAATTTTATTATAAATTATTATCGACGGGCCGGGCCTGTAACCCTTGTCATGAGCATAATCTATTGCCTCTAAAAGAAATTAAAAATAGCAACACTAAATTCAGAAATAAATGTTATCTCGATTTCTTCCACCATATTTCTTCGGGAACGCAAAAAAGGCAATTAATTTTAATTAATTAAAAAGAGTTTCCATTTAAAAAAAAAGACATAACTAATGCTTAAAATTTCTATACGTTTTATCTAAGAAAAGTTACAGTGCGAGAAAGGTTGTGTCATTGAGTCAGCGTTAAATATGAAGAAATATTGACAAAGTTTATTTAAGTCAGACACAAGGACACTAGAACGAGGCAAAAAAAAATAAGAAAATGCTTTCAATCTCATAATATCGTTTCAAATAAGAATATGTTTATTCATATCTATGGATGGAAATATATATATATATATATATATATATATATATATATATATATATGGCTCTGTTAATGTGTGTGTGTGTGCGTGTGTGAATAATAATTAATGACATTCAAATGATTTACCTCATGCAGATGATCATTTCGTCCATGGGGAAGTAGTTTTTCACTGGACTTATCAATTCAAACATTTTTAAAAAAAAAAAAATCTAAATTGAATTAATGTATTTGCATTGATAAGTCCTGGGGTTCACTTACCATGGACAAAATGATCATCTGTATGAGGTAAATCATTGAATATCATAATTGAATTCACTTATATGCTTTATAATAAAATTTATATTGAGCTCTCTTTTGTTAATCAGTTTAAATATTTTCCATGAACAGGATCAACTTGTATTACTTAAAACAAAATATATATATATATATATATATATATATATATATATTTATATATATATATATATATATATATATATATATATATATATATATATATATATATATATATATATATTTTGACATTTGTCTATTTGTTTTCTGAAAGTTTGTTTTGAAAATAATTTCCGATAATGCCATAATTGGAAAAATAAATATAATATTTAATTATTTTAAACACAAATAGATGCTTATGACCCAAAAAATTTTCATCTTTCATTTAAAGGTGAAATCCATGTAGGCATGTTAAATGTAAATTAGATATTATATTCGAACCATAATTTAAGTCAAATATCAATAAATTATAACTATACCTAATTTATTATACACACACATGTACATATATTAGATGAAATTCTCTATATATATATATATATATATATATATATATATATATATATATATATATATATGTAATGGCATTCGCATATCATCAGTGCGACTAGACAACCGAATGCTTCAAACCAGTTATCAGTTGGAGTTTCTACGCCAAGCCATAGAGAAAGTCGAATTCTAACGTATTGTTTTTACGAGTACTGTATTTATTAATGAACAGCGATTTTAATGAATATTTTGAACGAACTTTCGGAGTGCTGCACTGGGTGCTGCACTGGGTGCTGCACGGGGGTTGGACGGTTAAACATTTACGGCTTTTCGAAGCGCTTTCCATCAAGTTTCTTCGACCGACTTTGTGAAGGCGGAAAGAGAACTTTCTTCGTTCTTTGTGTCTCATTGAATAAGGGTTTTGTAAGTCAAACAAATTAAGTTTTATATTCACATGCATCATATTTACACTCATTTGTTGTTTGAGTAATAAATTTATTTTATGCGTGGCTCCTTATTTACCCCACCTCCGCTATGATAACTTTTTTTCAGTTTCGCTATTTCAATTATTGTTATTCCGACGAATCTTTCTGAAGAAGTGTTAAACGAAAAAAGCGTCTTTAAATGAATGCGTTCCATCATATTTCCCCCCCCTATATATATACATACATATATATATATATATATATATATATATATATATATATATATATATATATATATATATATATTGATTGATTGATTCGTTTTTTTACGGATTATCATCCCTTTGTATGTTATTTAAAGCCGGAAAATAATTTTAGATTGTATGAATTTTATTGAGAGAATAATGATTTAGTGATAAAAGTGTTACTAATTAACCCATATTTGGGGGAGAAGAAGTGGATTCATAATTTTACATTTTCCTTTACACACCCGCATTTTACAGCACCTGGTAATCTCAAGCCGTCACCCATCTAGATACTGACCAGAATCAACATTAACTTCGGTGAATCTACGGAAAAATCTAAGATAAGACACGTACGTGTACGTGTACGTGTGTGTGTGTGTGTGTGTGTGTGTGTGTGTGTGTGTGTGTGTGAGTGAATTTTAATACTTTATCTCATTTGATAAGGTTAATTTATGCGTCAGGTTTTCCTCATAATATCTCGCTATTCTTTTATCTTCTTTTTTTCCATTTTGGTGCTCTAAGTCTATGCGATTTGCAAGCCGGGAACACTAGAATCAAGCAGGCGCGGAAGTTTAAATATCTGGGAAGCGTTCTGACAGAGGACGGTTAGTTCGACACTGAGATCCGTAGGCGTACTGTGATGGCCAAGGACGCATTTCAAAAGCTGGGCTGAGTACTGCGAGACAACAGGTTTTCTTTGGTAACAAAGAAAAGGATACTGAGCTGTTGCGTGACATCTGTCCTTCTTTACGGCAGGGAATGTTGGACGATTTCCTGAAAGATGAAGAAGAGACACGAAGCGATGGAGATGTGATTCTACAGAAGGACACTAATGATATCATGGAGCAAGCGTCTGAGCAACGATGATGTCTTAGAGAGGATGCAAACAAGGAGGAGGCTTATAATTAACATTGGGAAGATGCAGCCGAAATTTCTTGGACACATAACGAGGAAGGAGGGCCTAAAGAATCTGATACTCACGGGTCGAATAGAAGGAATGAGACAATTCAATTCAACGCATGATATACCTAACAGGCTTAAGCAAGTGGATGACAAAACATGGTTTGGGGGAGGTGGTAAACGGAAAGAACTTGTTGAGAACTGCAAAGACTAGGCGGCGGTGGAGCGCCATGATCGCCTACGTCCTGAAAGGACATGGCACATAAAAAGAAAGAAAGAAAGAAGTCTGGGTGAGTGGGCGATATTATGGATAATAATGGGTGTGTGTGATGCATAATTTTACACTTTGGAAAGATGTGAAACGACATCACCTCCTCCAACTATGTATTAGTTTGTAAGACCTGTATCGAGAAACCATTATTGTGTAAAAATAAAAATATTTCTCCGACCGTAAATAACATAGTTCATTGATAAGCAGTAAAAACGAATCGATCAGTTTCCTAAAATTATTTTTGTGATATTTTTTATGCTTAAGACTTTTAATATTTGTATTTTTATACGATGTAGCTTTGTGTTAGTGGTAAAGATTTTGTGGATCTCTTGATTGTTTTATACAGAAACCCGCACAAGCCATGCGTTGAACATACACTGTCAGACATGAACCATTTATCTATAAGGCTATACACAATCACTGATGTTTAAATGTGCGTTCCAGTTAAAAGATATATAACTTCCTTAATAAGGAGATCATTTTTCTTCATTCTTAATTAAAATCTTCATTACCAATCTTTAATTACAAATACGATAGAAAAATCAAAAACAATTTGAATAATGTTTAGGTTACGCGAAACTGCCATCGATCTTCGACGCCGAAGAATTCGGACCTGTAATAATCCAGATGATAAATCCTTTCAATCATCGATGGCGATCAATCATTGAGCGTTTCAAAGCCTATCATCAAAGTGAAAACAGTTTACGATTCAATTTCTCTATTATAACGAATCCAACACGATAAATGGTGATTAATTTACAAAAGACAGGGAAAAATAAAAAACAAAAAAACAATGGCCGGCTTACGAAAAGAACCATCACACACAAACACAGATATATATATATATATATATATATATATATATATATATATATATATATATATATATATATGTGTGTGTGTGTGTATATATATATATATATATATATATATATATATATATATATATATATAAAGTAAACATTGACGTCAACACTCAGAGGCGACGGGGTGTTTCATGCTAGACGCAATTGTTAAGCGGCCTGACGATTGCGTCTAACATCAAACTTTTATATTTACATACGCTCTATCTCTAATATTCAGACTTTATCCGAAAAAAATAACAGACCTTTAAGCTATATTTCTTCATATATATATCACAGCGGCAACACACTTTTTCCCTGAAAACTCCTTGTATCTAAGTTCATTTTAAAATTTATAAACATAAATTTTCATCCGTTTAATTTTTTTCTCAACCATCCAACTTACCTACTTTCCTGAGAATTAGTATCCAAAAAGTCGTCCCTCCAAATCACTATCCTGTAATTTCATGCAATTAAATATTTAGAAAACGGACAGTGTTCTGTTATTTTATTAGCTTTTAAGATCTTATATCTTTGCTTTCATCGTGTGTTGTAGATTATTTTCATGTTATCCACAACTCTCCAGAATCTATCTTACATAATTTTTAAGTCCATCATTTGTCCATGCTTTAAATATCTCTGTTACATATGGTGTGTTGCTCCTACAATATATTTATGGATTCTTATTATTGGTCCTAACATGACCTCCCGTCTTCAGTCACTTTCTCGACGGTGTAAATTGCTTCTCTATGATTTTTTTGTAAATACTTTCATGGTAAATTTCCTGATGAAACTACGTCTATGTTACCTAGACTTTATTAATTTAAGCGTAGTGCTAGATTGGTGGCCATGTCTCATCAGTTTAGTTTAATTGGCTTGATATAACCATGAGGTCTTATGAGTAGAATTCATACTAAATATGTGTAAATTGTAGGACAGACTAGGTTCTATAGCCTTGGATGGCAACCGGTCTAGGAAAAGAAAAATCTCTGAATTCAAAACTGTATGTAGTCTTGGCGAAGTACATACTATGCAGTTAAGCGCTGCATCTTTCGCAGTGACTTGATGATCTTTACATTAGTAAGCGTTTTTTTATCGCGCTTATTTTCCGCCATTTTTTTTCAAATTTCTAATTGCAATATCAAACGTTGACTACTGTCCTCTTATATTCTGTTCTTCTTTTGCTCTCTCTCTCTCTCTCTCTCTCTCTCTCTCTCTCTCTCTCTCTCTCTCTCCTTAATAATGTTTGCCGTTTTTTATTCTTTCACACTCAGTAAACTCTGGTTTCTTAGCGGTTTTATTGCCTTGCTTGACGTGAAATGATTAAAACATCTCTGTCTCATTAAAAGAAAACATATTGAAAATGTAGAAGAGAGAAATAAAAAATTAAAAATACACTAAAATTAAACGAAAGATAAAAAATTAAACGAATGAATAAAAAAATTAAACAAATAGTTCTTGTCGTTTAAATTGAATAAAAGTTGTTTGTATGAATATTTGTTGCCTAAATATACATTATATATGTTTGTATATATTCTGATTACTCAGATCATAGTCACGCATGCGCAGTTACAATGTTCTGAGACAGCCATATACAAAAGCACCGTATACGCATGGACGGAAACGCCTTTTGTGCAAATTAAGGTCAAAAGATAATTAAACATTGCTCTGTCAGTTAATTAGTAACGTTTTGTTTTTGTTTTTAATTTTCGAAAGTGCTTGGTAAATGATTTAGTGACGTCACAGCGTTTGCAGAAAACGAACGCGATGACCCAGTACACTGAGTAACATTATTTGGCATCGATATACTAGGGGAAATGTTAATCCGTTCACGAATATACGAACCCTTGTGTTGGGGGAGACCGGTTTTCAAGCTATATTATTTATTAAGCGTCGATGATGAAAGTAGTCTAATTAGATTGTGAATTGAAACAAGAGAATTCCCCGAACAAATCTCTTCTTGAAAGAGTCTAAAAATATATCGAAATTTATAGAGCCATCTGGGACGGGAGAAAAAAAAAAAGAAAAGAAAGAAAGAAAGAAAGAAAGAAAGAAAGAAAGAAAGAAAGAAAGAACAAGAGGTGGACAAAAAATAAAGTGAAAAGAAAGAAACGTTGAAAAATATAGTGAAATAAAAAATAAAAGATTTAATGATAAAACTGAAAGAAAGAAAGAAAGAAGAAGAAGAGGTGCGAAAAAAGAAATAAAGTGGAAAAGAAAGAAACTTTGAAAAATATATTGAAATAAGAACAATAATAAAAGACTGATTGAATGATAAAACTGAAAGAAAGAAAGAAAGAAAAAAAGAAAGAAAGAAAGAAAAGCAGTGGGCAATTAAAAAAAGGTAAAAGGAAAGAAATACCGAAAATTGACTGAATAAGAAACATAATCTAGGAGGAGTCAGAGAAAAAAAAATGAATAAAACAAAAAAAAAGGATGAATCAAACAAACAAAGAAACAAATATCCAGACTAACAAGCAATCAAAGACATCCTGTTAAAAAAGAAAGAATCGTTGGAAAAAAAAAACTTAATGAAGAGGAAGAATAACAGACTGAATAAAAGTAACGGAAAAATATAAAACTGAAAGAAAGAAAGAAAGAAATAATGAATGAAAAGAGAAAAAAAAATGAAAGAAACTTAAAGATCCATAAATAAAGAAAATGGAACGATACGTAATATGTAAAACATAAAACAAATAAATCAAAAATAAAGAAAAAAGAAAAAAGCTATAACAAATTAAGAAAGAAAGAAAAAAGGAAGATGAATGAAAATGCACAGAAAGCAAGCGGAATAAACAAAATATAAATTAACAATTGACAAAAAAAAACAAGAAGTAAAGATAGACACAACAACACATAGGGAAAATAAAGAAATACGCTGATGCTAATATTAGCAGTTTTATTATAAGGAAACATATGGCAGTCATTGCAAGTAGACAATACTGCTTTTGGTTAAAATGAATATAATCACATTCGTAAAATTTTTTTTCAACAAAATCTGCTTCTCCAATCATGTCTTTGCAGTATGGATGGGCGTTTCCTCTTTGTTTGGCCTATTGTGTAACATTTGCATCTTGATTTTGTCATTATTTTCTCTCCGAGTTAAATGAGATATCCATTTCTTTTAGTTACTGCCGTTGGTAGTCCTCATTCAGATACTGTTTTCTGGTATAATTGTTTTGCATTTAGTTCTGTAACTTCAGGTCTACGAGTTTCGAAAGAGGAGAGTCTCCCTCTCTTTGTTTCTTTCTTAGAGATACAATACAATTCCTTCGTGGTCAGCGATATTGTCTTTTTTTTTTCGTCACACTTGCCAAAAAAACAAGGGTTATTAAAATTACTTTAATGGGCTTGGCCTATCTAGTTGAGTGCGTTTTAATATAGTTGTACGTGGAATTTGATTATTACAATTTAGGCGAATTTTCCATTTGAAAAACAAGGCTAAATTTCAATTGGAAAAGGTAAGGTTAATTTTCCATTTGAAAATGTAAGGCGAAATTTCAACTTGAAAAGGTAAGGGTAATTTTCTGTTTGAAAATATTAGGCTAAATTTCAATTTGAAAAGTTAAGTTTAATTTTCCATTTGAAAAACAAGGTTTAATTTCAATTTGAAAAAATAAGGTTAATTTTCTATTTGAAAATGTAAGGCTAAATTTCAATTTGAAAAAGTAAGAAGCATTTTCAAATTGAAAAAAATGAAGCTAAATTTCCATTGGAAAAATCAGGATAAACTTTCATTTGAAAAAGCAAGTCTAAATTTATAAGTCTGATTAATATGCATTTGAAAAAATAAATCTAAATTTTCATTTGAAGAAGTAGGTTAATTTTCCATTTGAAAAGGTCAATCTAAATTTTCATTTAAAAAAGTGTGGCTAAATTTACATTTAAAAAGATAAAGCAACTTATCATTTGAAAGAGTATAAATTTTCATTTGAAAACGTATTCCTAAATTTTCATTTGAAAAAGTAATGCTAATTTTCCATTAGAAAACGTGGTGCTTAATTTCCCCTTTAGACTTTAAATTTATATTCATACAAATAAGTACCAAAAATAGTCTAAATTCGAAAGGAGAAAAATGTTTTTATTTTATATCATGGCTTTTCGTATACATAGATAATAATATATTCCATAAAAAAGTGTTATGAATAAAAGAAAAAAGAACACTTCTAATCAGAAAGATTGTTAAAATCCGAATTCATATAATGAGGAAAGAGGACTTAAGGAATTTGACATTTGGAAAATTCTAAAATTATAAATGAATGACCAAAGATGGACTAAGAAAGATAACGAAAATCTACCACTAATTATTCAATAGATAAGAATTTGTGGAGAGCTATGATCGCCCATATCATGAATGAACACAACACACAAAAAATACGAGTTAATCTATCGTGACCCGCTGTAGCTTGATAGTTAATAAGCCAGAATAGGTTCACCTATCATCCTGTTCCCACTACTCCCCGGTCTTTTGAGCAAGAGTAGATGTTTATCCCTTGTTCTCTGTTTAGGATTGCGTTTCCGGTTTCTTGGTTTTTTTTTTTTCCTTCTTTCACTTTCACTTCCAGTGGTCTTTGCGTCTTAGTGGCATTATCGCTTTACATGGGGTGAAAGTAATAATAGGAATATGCCTGTATGTTAACCTTAGACAAACATCCAGTGTTCTTCAAGATTGTCAGGCAAAGATAGAAATTCCAGTCGGTCCTGCAATTAAAAGACCTGCAATTAATCCCTATCTGGATTAAATTTAGATGTATTCTCACATTTACCAAAGGTATTTGTACGAAATTTGTAAAAATTGCTATGCCCAACCATTATTTATGTAATGAGATCATCCAAAAAGATACAAGAGGCAATGGATTAGAAACTATTTATGTATTCTATGGGAGTTCCTTAACACCATAGCAGCAGATATGAGCTTCGTGTTCATGGATGTAAAAGCATACTTGACAGAAAATAAAACGTTTTGAGATAGCAAGAAAAGCATGTTA
Organism: Acanthosepion pharaonis; assembly: GCA_903632075.3. NCBI lineage: Eukaryota > Metazoa > Mollusca > Cephalopoda > Sepiida > Sepiidae > Acanthosepion > Acanthosepion pharaonis. The sequence continues at coordinate 40,025 of CAHIKZ030003268.1, read as the reverse complement.
ATTCCATACAATTTATTTATATTTTTGTTGTGTGTTGGTGTGTGTATTTTTAAGGTTACATTTGTTTTATGGCACATGTGATAAAAGGGAGAAATTACTCCGTATTGTTATACGCCATATCACAGAGAAAATTTGGACACGTGTTGACCGTAACAAGGGTTGTGGTGAAGAGATTGAACTTAACGACTTTCGGCGGGATATCAGTATTTCCGGCAGTTTATTTATTTTTTTTTTTTTGTATGCTGGGTGTATTTTTTTTTATTTCATTCATTTTAAACAACTTTTTTTGTCATAGTTTTATTTTATTTATAATTTACGTATTAATTTTTAATTTTCTTGTGGCCTGTTTAGGGACCAGAAAGGAAGACACGGAAGACGAAGGTAGGATTGAGCAAGTGTATTGATATAACGGATATATTCAAAGCAAAAGTGTTAGTAATAAGCAGATAGACGTGTACGTCCGAACGGTAGGTTAACACTTCGTCTCCGCTATATTTAACAGCACCCTCCACATGGGTTGTATGTGGCACAAAGCCGTTTTTACCGTGGGTTCTCCGAGCCCGTAGGCTCGGTCAAAAATATTCCCTTAGAACCCGTATAAACGGGTTCAGGGCCTGTCTACCTTCGGTATAGCTTCGTCCGTGTTTCCTCTGCCAATGCAGATAGTTCGACAGAAGTCGCACACGGTCAGAGACTGCGTCTCCGCGTCCCAACCGACTCATGCAATTAGTATTTATGAGAGGAGGAAGAGTTCATTCTACTGTAGGACGGTTTGCAACCACATAATTTATATTTTATTTTAATTATAATAATAATAATCAAAATAATAAAAACTTTCCTATAATTCCTTAACAACATCTGAAACAAATAAATGTTTGTTTAAAAGGTAAAATGAGCATTGAAAAATTGGATAGAATTAGAGATATTAAACAAAGAAAAGGCTACTTAATTATTATGTAATATCTGCCCTCGTATAATGCAGGGAATGCTGGACAATCTCCTTACAGTTGAAAAAGTGTCTTCAACGCAAATGCGGTTCTACAGAAGGATACTGAGAATACAATGGCCTGAAAATGTAAGTAACGACGAAGATTTAGAGAAAATAGGAACTGAAAGAACTTGTTTTAGTTAATACCTGGAAATACTGTTTTAGAACACATTAGAAAGTCGTGACCGGAATAATTTGATACTCACTGGATAGATTATAAGAAAAAGAGCAAATACTGCATAACCTACCTAGAGAGCTTAGATAAGCGCAGCAAGTTTTTGGAGAGATAACAATGCTATTAATATTATTAAGATTATCTTCATAATAATATAATCTTTCCCCGAAAGATTATCTTCATAGATTCTAGTATTTGTTTGATTAGTACTATTATTGCTTTGTTCTTTTACTTTCTTTTGTTTATTGGAAACTTTGTCTATTCTCTTTATAGGCCATTTCTGAAAATTACTCTTAACCATGGCCAATTACTCTATGATTATTAAGGAAACGAGTAAGGGAAGATTATGTAATATTGATAATAATTGAAGAACCTCCTGGATATGACGATAAACTACATCTGGCAGCGAGGACTCTAATCGGGAGGTTTTGAAGAGAGGAGATCACCTTTTAATTGCTATTGTTCCCAGGTTCACTCTGGTCATTGGTAATAAAGGTTAAAAAAAAAAAAAAAAAAATATGAAAAAAAAAAATACATTTTTATATTAAAAAAATACCAGCAATACATTTTTGCATAGAAAATTAATAATGCACCCAATAAAGTTTAATTTCAGGATTAAATGAAACATAAGGAGTCGATATGCCGCTAAACAAACAAACAAATGCATTGAAGAGGTTAAAATTGTGTTTTGATTAATCTCTTTAAATTTTCTATAAAAGAATTTATTCGATCTGTTGGGGATATATAATTAATTTGACGTTAATGGTCATTATTCGACCATATTCTTAGTGCATGTTGTAATGGAATATTGTCCATATTGGCGGAATTAAAAATTCAGATTACCTCCCCAATTTTTCCAAGAATTCATAATAGAATAGAGATAGGCTCACGAAGATTCGTCTAAACTTTCTAAAAACGTCCAAATGATTGATTTCTTTCTCAAGTGTATTTGATCGATTTCAAAATTTTAAAATTATGTAATTGGAAATTTATCGTGAATTTTCTCTGATTGAACCGATGGCGCACAACTATTCACATTACTTTATATTATTTAAAAAATTTAAATTAAATTTAATAGATATTTGCTGGTATGAAAAAATATATGGAATCATACATGAAATTAAACCGACAGTCAGAAACTTATCCAAATCACGAAGGTTTAGTTTTAAAATTTCCATTTCTGAATTTCAAAATATAAAAATTCGTTATCCAAACGTTTAGAAAACTGGAATATTGAAAATTCAACAAAGATAGCAAGCCTTTTAATTAGTTTAAAAGAAATTGTTTATTTTTAAAAAAAAAAAACTATCAGTATCAATTCAAAACAGATTAAAGAGACGCTGTAAGAGATGGTCTTCTAAAGTTTGTCATAAATATGTGTTTAAAGTCAACTCTATCGATTCGATATTATTATGCATGGCGAAATAGCACCGTTTCGTCTCAAAATTGAAATCTATAAAATATAAAATTACAAGTTGTACACTGAGATTGAAAAAAAAATTTTTCAACATAATTGTTGAAACTATTGGACATTTTGATATATCGATGGAGTCTCTCTTCACGCTAGGAAAATGTAAGTGGTGGACGGGCGGGGATTGGAAGGTTTTATGGAGCAAGGCTTGATAATGGCCCGTTAGTTGGTATAAATCAGTGTTCTCTTTTAAGAAAACAAGATTTTTTTTCTTCTTCTTAGATTTTTTTCTTTGTTCTGGTTAGAAATTAATCGTCTGTATCCAAATGTGTTGGCATTTAAAAAAACAAAACAAACACATTCGCCCACTTACAAAAGAATAACGCGGACAAAATTGCGTTGTGTCAGATGGCTGGCTTGTTAGTCATGGAAGAGTGAATTAAATATTATTTGATCAAAACAGGGGCGTAGGCAACTAAGATGAAAGAGAATGAGAGAGACAACTATAAAAAGAGAAAAATATAATGCAAATAAAAATAAAAGAAGCGTTTAACATCGGTGAAGATCAAAGTAAACATTTTAAAAACAATAAAAGAAATAATACATATATATTTGTATATAAATATATATATATATATATATATATATATATATATATATATATATATATATATATTAGGCATGTCAACAATTCTGGGATAATGCAGTTTAATAAAATAAACTAGAGCAAAATCCCTCCTAAATTGAATTTCTTTTAAAATATTAGAATAATAATGACGGATTTATATATATATATATATATATAAATATATATATATATTTTATGTGTGTGTGTGTGTGGAAATGTGTGTGTGTGTGTGTCATGTGTTTCAAGAAAAATATGTTCTACTCTTAAATGTTTGTATCTATATATATATCATGTATGTGTATATTCAAAGTGTGTGTGACAAAGTATTTTTTTAAATATATATATATTTTAAAGTTGTCTGTGTGTGTGTGTTCTTTTATATTTATATATTGTTATTTATATATTATATGAAGGTTGTCTATTTAGAAATGATCAATATAAAGGTTTTTATTTAGATCGCAAACTCATGTCACAGACTACATCAATTTTCAAAATATAATATATATATATATATATATATATATATATATATATATATATATATATATATATATATATATATATATATATATATATATTATAAAATACCAAAAAAAAAATTCAAATAGATTATAACTTTCCTTGTAAAGGCCCAAATATATATGTTCATTTTTAAATTTCGGTAAATTTATGTGATAAGAATGTTCACTATCGGGAAGAGACTGTTTTCATATATTTTAACTTGTATTTTGTAACAAGATACATTGTGACTTAAGATCAATTTTAAACTAAATTTTAGTATCAATGTTTGAATGATTTTATGTATTTATCAAATACAATAAGTGGTGGTGATGTCTGTTAATTTTACAATAAATTCTAATTTCCATATATATATATATATATATATATATATATATATATATATATATTTATATATATATTTTATAGTTAAAATGTATCAATTTTATATTTATTTCATTTTGACAGATTAATATTTATTTGTAGCACCATAAATTATGGGAAATAAATATTCGTACACTTGAAAAATTGTATTTTTATAAATTTAAAAGCCTTAAATAAAACAAATTTCGGCACATTTTATGTATAAAGACACATACTATTAAAAAATAATAATAAACTTAATTAATTCTTATTCTAACAGAAATTAATGCATTTTTTTTTTAATTTAACTAACTGAAAAAAATATTCGTACAAATCAATTATTAGAATAAAATAATCAATTAATTATGAAAACAGTATATTCTAGAATGTTCCATTAATGTTATCAGTAATTATAGTTAACGCTATTAGCCATTATCAGAGCATTCTGCAATTTCTAGTCTTACGAGAAAGTTCTAATAATGCCTAAAGTTAAAGAATTCACTATTTCACAAAAACAACACATTTGTCTCTTTGGAAAGATGGGAACAGGTACAGAACGATTTCTAACAACCTGAATATTCCTTTTACTACAATTGCTTCGTTCATTGCAAGGTTTAAAACTCGTAACAGCGTCGAAAACCAAAGACGAACAGGTGCTCCGAGGAAGATTTCTCTAAGATCAGCAAGGATATTAGGACGCCAGATCCAACAAAATCCACAGGTTACCCGAGAAGAGCTGCAGGAACATCTGCGTGCATTAGGGATTAAAGTAACCAAGCGTACAATAAGTAATGAACTACACAAAAACAGTCTGAAATCACGCATCCCAAGGAAGACTCCACTCCTCTTGAAATGACACAGAGATGCTAGGCTAAAATTCGTTAGAGAGCATAAGGATAAAGAATATTCGTTTTGGGAAAAAGTACTATGGACAGATGAAACTAAAATAGAGTTGTTTGGTCATAATTATCGAAATCATGTGTGGAGGAAGGACGGTGAAGCCTACTTACCAAAGAACACGTTGCCAACTGTAAATTTTGGTGGTGGCAGTATCATGATCTGGGGCTGTTTTTCTGCAAAAGGTGTTGGCAGAATATCAATAATAGATGGCAAGATGAATGCCGAAAGATACCAGAAAATCCTGCAAGACAATTTAATGCGTTCTGTTGAGAGACTTTGGCTACCTCCTGATTGGGTTTTCCAACTGGATAATGATCCTAAGCATACCGCTAGATCTACAAGGAAATGGTTAGCTGAAAGTAACGTTGATGTCTTGCAATGGCCAAGTCAGTCCCCAGACTTGAACCCAATCGAGAATTTATGGTGATATTTGAAAATTCAAATTGGGAAAAAGAGCACCAACAAATATCAAGAATTTGAAGACAATATGCCAAGAAGAATGGGACAAAATACCACTCAATGTGTGCAAATCATTAGTTGAGACGTACAGGAATAGACTGGTAGCTGTTGAACTCAATAAAGGATATTCCACAAAAATTAAATTAAGTTAATATTTTTTTTTGTTTTGTACGAATACTTTTTCATCAGTTAAAATGAAAAAAAAAATGCATTAATTTCTGTTAGAATAAGAATTAATTAAATTATTACTATTTTTTAATAAAATGTATCTTTACATTATAAAAAATGTATCAAAATTTGTTTTATATATATATATTTTACATTTATATAAAATACATTTTTATATATACGAATATTTATTTAAAAAATTTATATATAATATATATATATAAAATATATATAAAAATATATATTTTATTTCAACATATATTATTTGTGTCTTATCAAGTGATGATGTTGAATGTAAAATAAATGGTTTTAAAAGTTTCAAATTAATTAACGATCATTCGAAAGGGAAAACGTTGTTACAAAAGCTAGAATGACCAATCAAAATACAAGTATAGAAAAATTCAAAAAATTTGACAACGAAGTCATGTTATAATAGCTATTCAGATCTTTAAAATACGGGTAATATTAAAAAAAAATTATTCTAACCAATAATTATTAAATTATATGATAAAATTTGATATTAAAATTAAAACTGCCAATTTTAAAATCCAAATTTAATCACTATTAAGTTTAAAACTTATAAAATTACTGAGGAAAAAAAAAATATATATTTATTCAATTTATTTCTTCATTGAAATTACGTTAGAATAGATTCTAAATCATCCGGTCCTCTAAATATATATATATGTATACATTTTAATCCCAAGTTTGTGAATTATGGGTCCTAAAACTGGATATAAAAAACAAACAAACACAATCAGATTATAATACATAAGCACCCAGACATATATATATATATATATATATATATATATATATATATATATATATATATATATATATATATATATAAATGTTTAAAAATTTTAAAAAAAATAAGTTTTAATGTAATTGTTTTTTTCCTTGTAAACATTTATTTTACAAATAATTCTACATATAAATTTATTTTATATATATATATATATATATATATATATATATTGTATATATATATATAATAAATATATATATAAATATATAAATGCATTCCATTTATTTTTAAAAATCCCTTTTGAAAAAATACAATTTAAAACGAAAAATTTTTCTAAATTAATTTTAAATTGTCTTTTCTTTAATAATAATCAAAAATCCCCTGAAATCAAATTTTAATAGAATTGTCCAAATTTCATTTATTCCACAAAAACAAATAAAAGAAATTTAAAAATTTAAATATTAAGATTCTTAACAAAAATTTGCCATTAAATAAAATGAAATTTTATCAAATAATTCATTAAAAAAGATTATTAAAAAAAAATTTTTTTTTTATAAAATATATATTCTATATATTTATCTTTATATATATCGGTATATATATATATATTAATTTTATTTATATCAATATGTTTCAAGAATTTTAATATAGTATATAAAAATATTCATTTAAATTTTAGTTAAACTACTTTTTTCATTTTCATAAATTTTTTTAAATTTTGTTTTTTATAAATCTTCAAATAGCTGATAATTGATATCCATTAAAACATGAATACGTGGAACTAGAACAGATCAATTTCTTTTATCGAAAAATAAGGGTTCAATTCGACATTCCAACCACCTGAAAATGTTCTGATAAAAAAAATTTTGAATATTTGTAAATAAAAATTTCTTATCAAATTTAATTTGTCCGAATAATGTAAATTCTAAATATTTTAATTTTCAGACACTGATAATTAGAAAAAATTAATAATTCCCCCTTTTCTTTCCAAAAAAATTTGTCCGCTAAGATATTCAAAACCATGCGAAAAGATAATTTGTATTTTTCGAATATTTCTATAAAACCAATTAAAGTCCATAACAAGAAATAAACCTCTTTGGCATTTTCTTCAAAAAAACTTGGGGAGTTCGAAAATTAACATTAAAGCAAACCCCCAATTTTCAAAAATGTACCTTTCATTTTAAATTGATGACTGCATAGATTTTGATAAATAAATGAATTTTCTTGGAATATTATATGACGATTTCTTTTGCAAAAAATTCAACATTTCTTTTAAAACATAAACAGATGACATGCCCCCAAATAAAATAAAAATATCTTATATATCTATTCTTGTTAAACAAAAAAAGTATATTCCAAGATGTTAAATGTAACGATGTTTTATTTTTTATGATATTTTGGATAATTAAATAAATTTCCTGAAAATAATCGAAATTATTTTAAGTTTCTTTTTAATCAAATTAATTCCGAAAACAAATGTATAATGTAACAAATAAATAATATTTTCATCTCTCTCTCTCTTCTGTCAAATCTCTTTAACACTTTCTCTTCCTCTCTCTCTCTCAATTGGACTGTTATTTCTCTTTTTAAATTCAAAAGCCTTTATCTCTCTTTCATTTTCTTTCGTTCTCTCTATCTCATTTTCTCTGTCTGTCTCGCTTTCTCTCTTTCTCTGTTAATATAAAAAGTGCTGTCCCTCAATCTGTCCCTTTCTCTCTCACTTTCCTTTATCTAATTTCTCTCTTTGTCATCCTCTCTTTTCAAATTGTCTCTCTTCAATCCTCTCTAACTGGTTAATTCTCTCTCTTTTTATTAAATAAAATTTATATATTCTGTCAATTTCATTTATCTATCTATCTTTAGGTTTCTCTATTAAGAATTCTGTCTCTCTTTAAAACCTAAAATCTCTCTCTTCCCATTCTTCTTCTGTCCCATTCTCTCTGTCATTTTTTCATTTTGAATCTCTCTCTTTCCATTCTAATTATTAGTCTCTAATTGCCTTTCTCTCTCTCTCTCTCTCTTTCTTTCTCTCTCTTTTCAAATCTCTGTCTGACAACCTCAAATTATATCTCTCTTTCTTTTTGACGTTTCTCTCTATTGTCTCTTCCATATTTCTCTCTCTCTCTCTGTCCCTTGATATCTATCACTTTATCTATCTCTCATTTCATTTAAATCTCTCTCTTTTCTTTGATAAATCATCTCTGTATCTGTCTCTTCTCTCCTTCAGGATCTTAATCATTTCATTTATAAATGGAATCTAATTGTTTTCTCTCTCTCTCTCTCTATTCCTTTCTCTCTCACTTTCTTATGTATATTCTATATCTGTCACTTTTTCTCTACATTTATCTATAAAGTTATTTCTCTGTTTTAAAAATATGTCTCTTTTCTTTAATCTCTCTCTTGATCTTTCTCTCTAACCTTTTATCTCTATTCTCCCAAATCAAATTTTTCCTCTGCCTTATTTCTAATATTCTCTTATATATATAATATCTGTTGCTCTTTAACTCTCTAAAAATTTGGCTATATCTCCTCATTTTCCCTTTTTTCCCTGTAATTGAAAGCTTTCTGTTCGACCGATTTTCTTCAGAAAATAAAATTTCCTCTGTCCCCTGGCATTATGATCTGTCCCGTTTCAAGTTTATAATTGAATTATTATGAATCCATGAAACCTCAATTGAAAAAATGGTGATAAAAGATTGTTCCCATTTTTTTTTCAAATTTATATTCCTATGTTTAGATATCCTTTTTTATCCAATCCTTCTGTTCTAAATAATAATTTTTGTTAGCTAAATAGATCGTTTTTTATTATTTTTTATTTTTTGATAACTTACTTTAAAATACGAAGATATATATCATTTTAATAGTTTAATATAGTCTTTTTAAAAACGGTATTTTAATTAAAATAGAATATTGATCTGCTATTGTTTAGATAATTTAAATGAATCTTATCAAATTATCTTTTATATTCGATTGTTCTTCATTTCAATAAATAGATAATGGAAAGACAACAATATTCATAAAACAGTGTATTACATGAATATGAATATGCCGAGATAGATAGATAGATAGATAGATATAAAAATAGATATTTAGATAGATATAAATTTGCATGGGCATTAATAGATAGATAGATAGATAGAAATAATAGATAGATATATATTGATATATATATAAATATGAATGATTTCAAATATATTTATAATGATAGATAGATGAATAGATGAATAGATAGATGATATATATAAATATGCATTTTAATTAATATGATAGTTAGATATATATATTAATAGATAATAGATAAAGATAGATAGATATATAGATATAAATATGCATGTGCATTAATAGATAGATAGATAGATAACCTAGATAGATAGATGATTTGTATGCATTATTATTAATAGATAGATAGATTTCTAGATAGATAGATAGATAAATATAAATGCATGGGCAATATAATAGATTGATAGATAGATAGATAGATAGATAGATAGATAGATATAAATATGCATTTGCATTAATTCATAATAAAAAAATAGATAGATAGATATGAACAGACATAGATAGATAGATAGATAGATAGATAATTTGATAGATAGATAATGATATGAATATGCAATGCATTAATAGATAGATAGATGGGATTTGATTAATTTGATAATGATATAAAAATAGATAGATAAATATGAACAGACATAGATAGATAGATAGATAGATAGATAGATAGATAGATATGCATTATTTAATTCTTTTTTCACTCAGCTCAATCAATAAAGCCATAGAAATATTGCTCGTATTTCACATTTTCACTGCTCATAAATTCACCAAACAAATTGAAGCAATAAGAAAGAAACAGAAAGGCAATAAGGCTGGCAAGGATTTACGATAAATCATCAATTTCCTAAAGTTAAAAATATCAAATTGCCTAATAAATACATCAAGAATCTGCATTGGATTTAATTATTATTCAGTTTCACTTTCACTTTCACTATCGTTTATTTAATTTTGTTTATCAATGTGTCTTTTTTTATTTCTCGCTATTTATCGGGTCTCCGTCCTGCAACATTCTTTTTGGATTTGGTTTTGTTTGTTTTATTTTTGGTTTGTTTTGCTCTAGTTTTAGTTTTATTTATTTATGTATTTGTTTATTTATTATTGTTATATATCAGATTCCACGTATGACCAACCTTTTTCCTTCCACTGCCTACCATTATGATGTCTTCCTGTGCAGTTTAATTAGCAAGAATATGTGACGTTTGGAATATTCAATATATTCTATCATCGCATGTTTTTATATTTACGCAACACAGCACAACAGAAGCTAAAATAATAACGAACATATTGACGTTTGAAATGACCAGATTATAGAAATTCTAAAAACAGACAAGTTAAAATTTTGCGAAGAAAGGTTCCCATAGTTAATCCGAATTTTTCTTATAAGAGTCATTATTAAAAGTGAAATAACATTGGTTTCTGATGAGTTGGCATATATTTTTATTTTATGTCGTGGTCGGAAGAGATGTATTTATGATTGCACTAGTAGTTTTTTTTTTTTTTTTTTCAATAATGTTTTTTACAGGAAGGTTGGTATAAAGGTAATTTGACCTGAGGAAGCCTGTCGTGTTATAACATATTAGTTTTTCGGCCAGAGTTCCTGAATATTTAATATATGAAGCGCTGAAATTTTTTACAACTGTGGTTTTCCATAATTTTTCGTGCCCACAAAAAAGCTATGTGTCAAAATGACGGATTTCTACTTGACAGAACTATCACGTTAAACTGTCTTCACTTGCTGGGTAATGTTTATTGTCGTCAAAAAAAAAACGATGATTAGAATGTTATACAAATTAAACATATGAAAACAATATATTTTCTTTATTCTTGAGAATATAAATACAATAAAACCTTTATTCATTAGATTGATAAAAAATCATAGTAAATAATACATATTGCTTTGTAGTTGATTTACACTTTACATAATTTGATAATCTTGTAAATGTTTATAATATAAAAAAAATCTTTTCATATCGATTCCTTTATAAAAAAAAGGGGAAAATAGTTCTTTATAAACTTTAAACAATAAATATCGAATTGTAATTGGATTCTGTCTATATTTCTGAGATGAGGTATTATGTACATTATTTACATTATTCGGACTATTGTCCTCGTAAATATGGCGACAGAGAGGAGGACAATAGTCCGAATAATGTAAATAAAATTGTAATTGGTTTACATATTGTTATAATCTTCTAAATAATCCTTGCAGAGGGAGTCAAAAGAGCATACCTTAATAGCAGTGCCAAGGGATTAACCGTTCTTTTGACACACTGTTTTTTGTTTTTGGTTTTTGGTGTTTTTTTGTGAGCATGAAGAACCGCCTTTTGAGATTATGAAGATTAAACATTTCCAAATTTTTGTTATGACTTTCGCTATTCTGTGGGTAGCAATTCCAATTCCAGACAAGATAGGACGCATTAGAATTCCCGTTTTGTACGTTCTAAATAGTTAGAAGCACACAAACTATTAAAGATTTAGGATGCTTATATTTCAAATCAGAAAATACAACTGGAATTTCTAGGAAGAATAATAATAATTTGATAAATGATAGGAAGTTGGCGAGATCGATTTTCATCCATATCCTGAAGAGAGAAGGCACATAAATGAAGATCTTCCTTGCAGACTAGATCAAATTTTTCATTTTGAAAATGGATAGTACTTATATATTTCTAACGGATTTCAAAGTTTATAGCATAACATGCAAATAATGGAAAAATGTTCTAAATGTTTCCACAAAGTTCTAGAAGGCACCAGAATGACATAGTACTATTATGCGTATATATGACTTTAGAAATTTCGTGTTGGGGCGACTTTAAAAAATAACCTGAACGAAACTATTCTTCATTATTTTTTTAAAGAAAAGTTAATCGAATTCTGATACAGTAAATCAAAAATTATAGAGAATTTCAAAAAGTCATAACACTAATACATATACAGGGTGTTTCAAAAAATTTGATATCCTTTGAGATGTAAATATCACAGAAAGTACATGATTAAGGCAAATGAAATTAAAATGTATTAATGTTGAAGATCATAAGATTTATTCTTCCAAATCTGAATGAGAAATTCAAAAGCATGTGGATTATGAACGATTTCACAAATGTTCAATATGCGTCTTTTCACCGCCTGAGACACGGCATTTTATACCTGGAAAGAAAAAGATTAAAGATTAAAGAACATAAAAAAATACAAATAAGAAAAACACAAAAACATAAAGACATAAAAACATAAAACAAACATTAAACATAAAGATGCTATTAAAATTTGAAGTCATTTGAAGAAGATCTAACAAAGTTATTAGATTACGAAATGATATCAAATTTTTTGAAACACCCTGTATTATGAAATGGACAAAGTCCGACAATTATTTTAAGACATTTTTATGTTTATATGTTCTTTTTATAGATACAAATGTTTAAGAAAATGCTCTTTTTATAATAAAAAAGTATTAACGATATTTACCGGACTGAATGTCCGAGGAATTTTCAAAAAAAATACGTGTCCTCCGACAGGAATCGAACATGCATCCTATACGGAACTGCCATATAGCCCAACGTGCTTTACCTATTTAGCCATCATAGACTATTGTAGCTTAAAAACATTAAAATCGACCTTGCTAGCTGGAACGCTTTCTGTGGCTAATCGATTGCTTCGATTTGCTCTAAAACCTCGTCGTTGATCACATGTTCCATGGTATGCCTAGGTTTCTTCTGTAAAACTATATTTCTGTTGCCTAAAGTCTTGTCTTTATCAGATAGTCCAGCGTTCACTGCCTAATAGGAGGACAGATATCTAGTAAGAATTCAGTACTCTTTTCTTTGCTTACTGTTCTAAAATTTAACAGGTAGTTCAAATAAGTGTCTATCCGAAAATAATATATATATATATATATATATATATATATATATATATATATATATATATATATATATATATATATATATATATTATAATACATTCGCTCATACTTTGTTCTAGAATTTATATAATCAACTTTTCCCAGGATAATCAATAAAAGTTTATTGTACAATTATTTGTTTCTACAGTATTTAATTTACTTTTTCATTCTCATCTTTATTCAATTTGTTTATATATTTATGCCTGACGTCATCAAATTTATTGCCATAGTTACCTATAAAACAGTTTAATTTTTAAAGTAATTCATATGTAATAATCGATATTTAGCGTATATCTTCCTTACCCTTTTCTTTCTTTCTTTTCCTGCGTCTATTTTGTGACGAAATGACGCATCAAATCAAAACCGAATATTTACCATAAACCACAGAAAAACATGTATCGGCTGCTATGGCAGAGAACATTACCAACATAAGAGAACTTATGTCCTTAAAAAAAAGAAACAGTAAAACAAATGTCTGCTTCCCTGCAAAAAAAAAGGTTTGATTAAATATATAACCCATAAAATGAGAGAATAATATATTCTGCAACGTTGCTCATGCAAAGACGACCAGTGCTGGCGTTATCAAGTCACTCGTTCTCTCATAATCATTAAAATGGCAGGATTAAAACTCTAAGTCCAACTCGCGTGATATTGCGAGATATTACGAACTCATGTGATTAAACACGCATCGCTAAATATCGCACGATTCATTAAGAACACGTCAGCAGGCTTATCAGTTTGCGTAACAAGTATGCAAATGGACGCATCAGAGCATCTTTCGAGTGTTATTTCGAAGAACATGTGCACACGTCCCTTCTTCGCTGCTTTTCGAGGGACCATACTACCAGAGATGAAGAATATATCTCTCTCCAAGACACATCATTCCTATTATGAAGAGAGCTTGAAATAACACGACTTTGTCACTTGTCCAGTCTAGACGATTGGTGATAATTATGCTATGACCATTGTTAGACTCGAATATAAAGAAGACGAGTACATTTGCCTTTCATTCAACATTTAAATTTCACTGACCACTAGATTTCGTTTGAATATGTTTAGTCGCATATCAACTAATATATAAATATCTTGAACATAGTTTTATGGCTTCAACTACAGAAAAATATATTGCTGGTAATTTTGCTATAAAATCTATTGTTTGTAATAGCGTTTTGAAAATGAATCGTTGGTAATTTTAATGTAAATATGTGTCGTTAGTAATTTTACTATAAATATGTATCGTTGGTATTCATACTATAAAAATGTATTTTTATAATTTCATAATGTTTGGCGGTTCAATATTCGCCATAGGTTGAACATGAGAACAACAGCAATTAAGAGGTGGTTTTACGCTCTTCAAAACTACTAATGTCCCGATCAGAGGCCTTGAAGCCGGATGTATTTTACTGTCATATCCAGGGCTACTGAGCACTAGAAAGACAGATTATGCTATATTTGCATTGGAACCATTGGAAATTGGTATTAAACACTTCCAAAAACAAATTTAAAATAAAATAGGCGCCACTAGGAATATTTTTCTCCCAAAGCACACGACAAGTTTGAAAATCGAAAACATTGACTACTGGTGTCATGTTCTTAAGTAGCCTCGTTACATTGAAATTTTTTTATATATATACCTATCATGCATAGCGGTCACCTCGTTCAGGTATGTCTGAAAATCTCAAGTATGTAGAACCGCCTTCTGAGATCAGTCAGTTATGTGCCATGCGATGATACACGCTTAGGCGATCATGTACCTTTCGATACATAACTCTCCAAGCATATTTTTACCGCAGTAGGTTGCCATTTCTTTCTGCGGTAGACCAGTTGCCAATATAGAACCCGATCTATCCCGCTATTTACTCATATATGGGAGGGGGAGAAGAAAAGGATTCATACCTTTCCCAAAGGTATTAGCACGTAAGAGAATGTAATGGATTCAACTGGAATTCGAACTCGGCTCTCCGATTCTTCAATCCGAGCCGCTATCCATTATTCCTATCTTCTTAAATAAATTCTTAAAAACGGTCCCTGTCTGTTTTTTTCTGAGATTAGGAGTTATCATTATTTACATTATTTACACGCAGTCTATTATCCTCATCTCTGTCGTTGGTTTTATCACGAAGTTTCAGACGTTGTTTCCTCCGACGTTCATCAGGTGTATATCGTTCAGGGTAACACGCTCAGTACTGGTGTTAATCGAATGAACTCTGTTAGCCTTAATTGGCGTAGCAGAATCACAAGCAAAGAAGGGTACCAAATAACAGAAATCAAATTACTTGAAGACTTTCAACAGCAGCAACAAAAAAATAAATCAGGAATATAACTGTGTTAAAATAATGCTATAATCAATATGGCGTTCCACACTACTTCGGACATAAGGTTATGAAGGCAGCAATCGTCAGTCGTTGAAGAAACAATAACTAGACTAGTCATGTCATAAAATCGCTAACATATTCGGCAAGGTCACTACAGTCGAATAGAATATTTCACGTTATATAACATTTGATATGCTATGTATTCAGAAGGATGTTAATTTTGATAGGAGGAATGATGAAGTGATATAAACGTGACGAATTAGGTTGATTTATTTTTTCTGGGAAACTCTGAGACCATGATGAATTATTCTTCTGTAATGGCATTAATTTTCTTTTAAAAGGTTCATTGTTTTTGTGGTTTTGCCACGTTATCAGAATATTTGAATTTATAGCTGCTTTGACGTCTGTATACTTGTTTTTCAGTTTTTAAACCTACATTTTAGGGGATCTTGTTAACATGTCTGCTTCTATGTTTGGGGGTAATTTTCAACCTGCCCACGTTGCAACCGAATATGACACAAATTTACTTTCAATTGGGTGTAACAGTAATACTATGAAAAAAATATGCCGATATGTCGAGATCCACATCAGAAGATACGTTTGGTTTACTTGCAGATTTTCCCTTTTAGCAATTTAAATATTAAGGTATTATTAAGTTATTTGTGTTTTCTGCTTCACACTTACGTACGTACGGATAGTGAATATGAGATAACTTTGAAATTATCTGATTCATAAGATTAATGTAAATTAGTTGAGTTATAGATTTATATATTGTGGGTAATACCGGAGCACCTAATGAAATACATCAAGCTGTACTACACAATTATATGCGTATATGTCTTCATGCATACATATATTTACATTTACATCTATATATATATATATATATATATATATATATATATATATATATATATATATATATATATATATAAATATATATATACACTTTACGTACCCATACCCTCAACATATATACAAAATAACAGAAACATACAAACTAGAAAATAATAAATAGAAAGACGTCCGAAATGTACATATGCTCTGATAAAATAAAAACATCGAGGTATCTGTGAATCAGTTTTAATAATTAATATGACTAGGATCTACTCGGATTATATACCAACGATTACCTGCATTAAAAAATTTCGCTTGAAGATGGAACGGAGCTTAGTACTTTAATTCAATTTAATTCAAATAATTATATTGAAGTTTTCGGCTCTTGTTTTGAAACATGAGAACTCTTATGTAGCGTGTTGGAATCATATTTTTAAATAAATAATTATATTTATGCTCTACTTTTTGTACCAAGCACTATTTTTTAAAAATAATAACCTTGGATTATTTACCTAACGAGTTCTTTCCTATTTTCTATATATTTTTCACACACACACACACACACACACACACACACACACACACACACACACACACACACACACACACACCTATATATATATATATATATATATATATATATATACTCTGTTAGTATAATCCAGGCGAGTCATATTAACACAACATAGAATTTGAAATATGTTAAAACTGACTCTCAAATGAGCGCTCAATGTTTACTTGCATTAAACAGAGCAAATTTTCTTTACAATTCAAATTAAGATACCTTTGGTAAGTGACCATGAAGCGACTTACATAATAAAAAAGTGCTAATAAACTAATGGTCGATGTATAATATTAGGTTGGTACATAATTATCTTGCGAGTTATTTGTTAATAAAAATGGCTGTTTTGTTTACTTTTTCTTAATAAAAATATTATTTTATTTTCAGGTTCTAAAAAGGCGTGTCGATGATCATACTAATTTAAAATACTGTTATTGTTGAATAGTTCTTTTCTCATAACAAATATAGTTTAAAAACGCCTGATAATTATGCACCAAACCACTAACAATCAATCAATACCTGACGACTGCGACATACATTAAGCTCACGTTATTTTTACATGAATTATATAATAAATTGTAGTACTGTTCATTAATATTTGTTTTTAAGTTTTGGCTGAAAATTTGTTTTATACGAACTTCCATCACTTTAAAACGAATTTTACATTTAGAGATAAGTATTACATTCGTTTTCTCGACGAGTATGTATCCTATACACTTTTGTATGATTCCGTGCTGTGATGGACTTATGTCATGTGTATTGGTAGCAATTATTTTCTTTTAATTGGACATCAAAACCTCAAATGATTTGATAAGGCAAAAGAAAATATTAAAAATTAAAAGGTAAATTAGTGAGAGAAACCAACAGTGAATAAAATGCTTAAATGATTCTGTATGGAGAGCTGATCTGAGGGAATTAGCAATAGTTGCCATGACAGAGAGACGAGTTCGAATTCCAGTCGAATTACATTTACTTATGTGCTAATATCCTTGGGAAATGTCTGAATTCTCTTCTTCTCCCCCAGCTATCAGTGAATAGCAGGACAGACCGGTTTCTATAGCTTGGATGACTACTGATCTATCGCAGAAAGAAATGGCAACTTCCTGCGGGAAAAATTAATTTATCGAAAAATACATGATCTGGCGATCACGTATTTTTCGATACATGGCATATCACGCATGTCATATAACTGACTGATGGTTATTAGATGAAATAAATAATATTAATCTGGTATAGATTTGATTTCGCAAGTAAAATATTATTTCTGATAATAGAGTTAGATTTTTTAATTTTCTATAGTAGATAAACTTTTCGATATTTGGGTCTATTTTGTAATTTGTTTTGCTTTCTATAGGTTTTGTTTATCTTATGTTTTACATATTTAAAAAAAGAATCGTTAATTTTTTCTTCTAAAACGTGTAATGTATACAGATGTTTATATACGTATATTGTGTTCGAAAGTTTGTCATAGCCTGGGGTGATAGTGAGGACAAGGTCCTACTGTCTATAAAATGCTTCTGTCGCATGCGTCTCAAATAACCCCTGACAACTAAGTCCAACTTCAAGCGAATAATGGTTTAATGCGGCAAACTGGCGCCTCATAACCAGCTGCATCTCGGCATCTCAGGAAGGCTGTCGATCTCGGGGAAGAAAACCCTGAGGGGAGGTATAGTGTAACTTCATCATCTTGGATGCAAAAGAGGCCGCAAAAATTTGCACTGTTATGCCTCGACTGTGGCCATGAACCACAATTGCGATAGGAAGAAAAGTGGTGACCACATCGACGCAAAATTTGCAAATTAAATAAAAGAATGAATGGTAGATAATTCATTACATTTATTATAATGCACTTTAAAGCGAATTCGTCTCGTGTGTAATTTCTGTTGTGTTGCTGTTTACAATAATATATATTGACATCACTGCTATCTTGTGTCCTTAATACTTAAAACAAAAATGATACTCGTATTTAGAACCAAAAAGTGACAATTGAGATTTCTAGGGAGTATAAGGATTACAGACGGCTTAGAGAATTTGACACTCACAGGACATATTGAAGGCAGGGGGAACAGAGTAAAGAAGCGAATAGTCTACCTGAGGGGGTTGTGTAAATCTTTTAGATGGCAAGGATGGATATTAAAAAGATAAAACTAACGCAAATTTAAAAAACTAATGTAGTGGAGAGCAATGATCATATTATGAGTTTATTACATGTGTTTATCTGAAATCAAAACAAGCGTTAAATCTATTTGTGTCGATATATACAGGTGAAAGTTATGTGCAAAGATTTATTTGAAAATTGATGTTGCTATAACATTCTCATAAAAATCGACTCATAATTCAAACTTGTCATTAAATTTTTTTTCTCAGTATAGATTCTAAGTTTCAAAATATATCCTATATTCTTTTAGAATCAATATCCATATCGTCAATTGTTATTGCATCACATTTCACTGCAGTATTTGAATTTTTTAGGCATGTCAATGTTTGCATAATAAAATTTGTATTAACCAAACAATGGTGTTAAGTTTCCAGAACAGGTTTATGCCTATATAATGCATTAACAGCAAACATTTTAGCTGTATAAGATTAAAAATATATACATTTTTGACATTAAATAACCGAGAGGGTTGATATGACGTTAAAACAGCAGTTGACCTAGAGAAGTGAAAGCCATATTGATTACATTGATAAATTTGTATGTTCAGTCGTTCGTGATTATATAACACTCAAACAAGGTCTCCCTGGCAAATCCTCTATTTTTAGTGTTAAAACAATTATCATTGACATATCTTTAGACAACACACAGTGAACCAGTTAATGTCATTATTATCACATATCCATTATCCATACGTATATGAGTGAGGAAAAAACCCTCAAATAACAACTTAATAATAACTTAATATTTAAATTACTAAAAGGGAAAATCTGCAAGTAAACCAAACGTATCTTCTGATGCGGACCTCGCCATATCGGCATAATTTTTTCATAGTATTACCTTTACACCCAATTGAAACTAACTTTGTGTCATATTCGGTTGCAACGTGGGCAGGTTGAAAATTACCCCCAGCCTTAGAAGCTGACATGATAACAAGATCCCTTAAAATGCACGTTTAAAAACTGAAAAAAAACTATACAGACGTCAAAGCAGCTATTAACTCATACAATCTGATAACGTGGCAAAACCACAAAAACAATGAACCTTTTAAAATATTAAGGTTATTCCTGAAGAATGCCATCATGGTCTCAGATTTCCTCAGAAGAAATAAATCATACTAATTATCACGTTTATATCTCTCCATCATTCCTTCTATGAAAATTAATATCCTCCTGAATGCATAGCATATCAGGAGGATATATATACTAATTGTCTGTTTGTGTACGTCAACGATTTTATGATATGCCGAGTTTAGAGGACTTATTCAAAAAGAAAAAGTAGAAACAATCGAAGCATACTTGAAAGAGGTTGGTCTATACCAGAAGTTATAAAACTGATAACTCCGTTCTAAAAAGCATAACTGTAAATTGATACAAACATCGACCCAAAGGATTGTTTAAAAGGCATATATATATATATATATATATATATATATATATATAT
The DNA here is from genome assembly GCA_903632075.3 of Acanthosepion pharaonis. NCBI lineage: Eukaryota > Metazoa > Mollusca > Cephalopoda > Sepiida > Sepiidae > Acanthosepion > Acanthosepion pharaonis. The sequence continues at coordinate 19,420 of CAHIKZ030003268.1, read as the reverse complement.
ATATATATATATTGATGCATGTTTCATTAAATAATATAGAAAGTTTTGTCTAATTATTTTATGCAAATTCCTTTCATATTGTCAGAAAAGCTTAATAACATTATCATTGAAAGACGAAAGAAAATCACCATATTGATACATGTTTTTTAATCATATCAAAGCTTTCGGCTAACATGAGCCATCATCAAACATTACAGTAACATTACAATATATTGAACAATACAAGGGCATGGAAATAATGATAGTCTGTTTTTGTTTGCATGGAAAATTTCCAAGCAACGATAAATTCGTGCATACGAGACGCTGGAAGCGAAAATCGCACCGCGGTTCATGACATCACACCTGATCACGCGAGAGTGAAAACGAGAAGTGTTAAGTATGGGAAGCCGATTGTATAAACCAATGGCTTCTTTTTATCAGTTATAAGCATTTGAGTATATTAGTGGAGATTTGAAAGTTTATTTTTTCAGGTTAGGTTTCAACTGTTTTATGTATATAACTTCAAGAATTTTTAGTTTTTGTTTATTGTTTTCATGTTTACGTATAGTTGTGTTTTCCACAAGGATTTTCCGGAATTGTGTATGCGGCCAGGGATGTTCTTTTAAATGCCTAAAAATGTTAGAGTTATTATTCAAATATATATATATATATATATATATATATATATATATAAATTGATATGAAATTAAATCAGCATTTGACCTACAGAATCCGCACCCATATTGCTTACGTGAAAGAAGTTTTAAGTTGAGATACGTGCCCAATTTAGAGCTGATAAGAACCTCTAGTATTTTGTATAAAAGTTTTAGGATGCTAATATATATATATATATATATATATATATAAATAAAACCTTTCCTGAAACTTAATTATCACGGTTAATTGTAATATTAATCTTTACCTTTTATTTAAATATTCGGCATTCTTTGGTTGAACAGCCAGTATTACGTTTGGCTTAAATCTCTATATAAAATTCTGTGACTTTTGTTAGTCCGTCCGACAAACCATCAAAATAATCATACATTGAACGAGCGAAAACAAATGTTATACGGCTTAGGAGAATTATTTATTGGTGTTGGGTGATTCTATCAATTATTGCAAATGATTATATATATATATATATATATATATATATATATATATATATATATATATATACAGTGTATTAGCAAAATTGTCCACATCGTTTAACAGCATAACTGCCCATCCCACCAAAAGCTTAATATCAAAAAAAAAATCTTTAACTTTATTTAATCCAGGTTTTCAGATAACACGTTTAAACATCGTGACACCCTTTGTCATAGGAATCACTCAAAAACCCTTTCAGTTATTCAGCTAAAAGTATAACAGTTAAAATCGTTTTGTGTCAGCCCTACTGTCTTCCCAACTGAGCAATTGTGAGAGGAAAAAGATCATTCAGGCCTTCAGTGATGGTACCAACATTTGCACTCTGACTTCCGTCTTCAAAGTTTATTCAGGAACCAATAAGAGAATAGCAAATTAGTTTATAAAAGAGGGAACAGTAGAGAGGAAAACTGGATTAGGAGGTCACAACGTTAAGAGGGATCATCATTTCAACACTTAAAGCAAAACAGATCAATTAGAAAAAATCCACCTGAAGCCTTAATATATATATATATATATATATATATATATATATATATATATATATATATATATATATATATAACTTTATTTAAATCCTTCATAGCCTTTTTAGCTATGATTAATTAATGATGAACATATCATTTTGGTTTATGATCGATTTTATTACGATTCTTCAGTTAAGCTCTGAGAGTAATTATACAGTTTTTTTTTTGTTGTTGTTGTTCAAAGTAGAATCTAATAGTGTTTTAAGAACCACGGAGAATTCCAGTAAGGCATCTTTAATCATTCTATATACCGTACCTATGAACACTAATGGATATGTACCAATCCTCAGAAATACGTTAGACACTATTGTAAATGGGGTAATATGATGTCTAAGTATTCCACCAATAGCAGTGGTTCACCTAATTCACTCAACTGACGAGTATTGTATTTTGTTGATGCTATAACGATTACCATTTCATTTCCAAGCACCATTTTGGTTATTTCTAATTCAGTAAAATTTTCTAGGTCACAACAAATCAATTCTAAGATAGCACGGTTCAAATCTTAATCTAACAAATGAACAATTTTGCTTTACACGATTTGATCAATTTTGCTTAATTACAAGATATATTCATATATTCATATATATATATATATATATATATATATATATATATATATATATATATATAATGTGTGTGTGTGTGTGTGTGTGTGTGTGTAATTTAGGCAGTAAAGCATGTCTGATTAAATAAATTACAAACATTATGTCTGCTTTTTTTAGCATAATTCTTTAATATTTACCAATATTTTTCCATATGTTACAATCAAATGATGAAAGAAATGCACTGTAACAGTGACAATCATATTTATTCACCATATACTTTCCATCTCTTTCTGAAATCATCATCAGGGGTGCAACTTTTAAGGCAAAAAACTATCAATGGTTGACAGTTATATGTTTTAATGTTCATTAGAACGTGAAAAAAATATCCATTATGGAATTTTTTCTTTTATGTTAGAATGTCATGGTCAATCGCGCATTAAAGCGTGGAAACTATTCTTTTTATAGGCATTTTACAAAATTATTAAGGTATTCGTAGTGGAGTCTGTTCAGTGTCGGCTTCAATTTTTTAATGGAGTTTACTTCGGGGATATGTTGTTTAATTTTTATTTTCTAGGTGTAGTATAGTTGTGTTATCAATCAATATTTTTCTGTATTGTGAATGCGGACAGGGATGTTGGTATAAATGTCTCGCAATGGACGAATGGTCAGACATATGTAGAGTAAGACGTCTTGATAACATAGTTGTCGTGTATACAACATATATATATTTGATTTTCTGTCGAAGAGAGATTCTCCCAATGGACATTTGAATTGATATATTATGTTGGATTTGCGTAATATATCATTTGATTAGGATGAGTTATTGCGAATAATTAAATCGTTTGTATTGTATTTTGTATAATATATAATTAATTTTAATTTTTTATTGAGATCCATGCGAGATACGTTGTTACGAATGAGTTATTTTTTTATGATTTTCTCATCCTGTTTATAGTTAACATGCATCTTGTTACAATATAAGAGTTTAATATATTTAGGGTCCTTTGAGGAAGTATCATGTTCTATTTGATGTGTGTTGAGATTTTTTGATAAATCATCGTATTTGTTCATCTACAATGTAGTTTGGGAAATCACAATTAAAAAAGAGTATGTTTAATATTTTTTTAGTCTGGTTTCATGCTTAAACAGACTGGGGCCGCTGTGTGTTGATTCCAATGTCCACTTTTATATTTACATACGCTCTCTCCCTAATAAATAATCCATAATTAAGTTTGGGAATAAAAGTACATTAGCCACAACATTCAAAACATATTTTAGATATTAGAGCATTATTTTTATATTTCACTAGAAATTTCTAATGACTAGAGGGGGCCTATGTTGTATCTATAAATACATATATAAATAAAAAATAACTATACTGTCATAGTGTTGTGTCCATAAAATATGAATAACAATTAATTAAAGTCTAAATAATAATTACCATAAAATAGTTATAGCACTTATAATAATAATTAATTAACTCATTCTGAACCATTGAGAATAGATCCCACTATTCTCCTCTACACAAACAAATAAGTGACATCCTTCCTAACGAACAAGCAGTTCACACGAAAATACCCTTAACACGTGCGTCAACGAAAATTTCGTTTTCATTCTTAGGCCATAATAGTAATATTTATCATTTAGCACACAAAAAAATTCGAAGTAAGACGACCTCAATCACATCTTGTATTTTTCCAGCTAAATTATTTGGACGCTTATTGTATTTTATCTATCAAAAAAAACAAATTTGTTTTTTTTGTATGGATTTTTATTTATATTTTTAACATATCATTCAGACGGATCCAGATCCATAATGGATTGACATTTGACCCCGAAATAACAATTTTTCTCAGTGTTGCTGTCTATCTTTTTCTCGAACACTACAATACAATCAGATAATAATTCTCATTTTTCTGACTCCCCATATTGAAGTTTCATATTTTTACGAGTATTTTTGTATATATAAATATTAGGGTTCCACACGCCAAAACAAGGATAAAAGTCCATAAAAACATATATCCGCCGAGTTACTATGTTTAAATAAATTTGTCTATATTTCTGAGATGATGTATTATGTACACTATTTACATTATTCGGGCTATTGTCCTCATCTTTGTCGCCATATTTATCACAACGGCCTTCTTCAGGTGTTTGGAATGTCAAACTGAACCTTTTATTTCATCCACTGGGGTAGACTGTTCTAGTTCCACGTACCATGTCTAATGGATGTCAGTTATCATTTATCTCCCATGAATTCCCCTCTCCAAATTCCCCCACCGCCTTCCATGATGTTTTGTTACCAGGTCCTTATTGAACTCACACACTTTTTTTCCTATCATTGGATCTAACCAACGCCTTTATCTACTGTTTCCATGTGTTCTTGACGATATCTGTGTATGAATTTCTGAGTATTATAAACCTAATGTCTTCAGCAACTATATTTTTACCAGGTAGATATGATTTTTACATACAGCTGTGCGAATGGCAATGGACGCGAGGCTTTACGGCTGTATCAGATTACGCTTCCAGATCGAAAGCAGCCGAGTCCCCATTTTATATATTTTTGATACACCCTATCTATCTATCTATCTATCTATCTATATATATATATATATATATATATATATATATATATAATATATATGTGAAAAAAATGTGTTATGTGTGTGTGTGTGTGTGTGTGTGTGTGTGTTATGGGAACTTACCCAAAAATAATAATAATGAATTATTCCATACGTAATAAACACTGTGCTTCAAGAGGAAGCAAGTGAGTTCAGCCTGAAATCAGGCGACCGGCTGACCGGCTTTCGGTTCAACTCTCTGCCTTCCTAATTGGAGGAACCCGAATGAGGCTACGTTAAGGGCGGAGTCTCTTTTAATTTTAAAAAAATATACTCTGAACCCGTTTATATGGGTTCAAAGGGCATATTTTTTATTTTTAATCCACTGGCTCGGAGATCCCACGTTAAACCGGCCTTGTGCCACAATAAATAATATTCGTGGGGGTGACTAAATACTTTTCAGTCTGAAGTCTGGAAATTTTTTAATTCAGGAGTCTGTCAGTCATAGCGAGCGATTCAGAAAGAGAGTATTTTCAAGAGTCGAGTCAGAGGCAGTCCGAAACAGATTCGCGTTCAGACAATTAATACTAAACTTGATTATTCGGACTAACACTTTCTACTTCTCTGTATATATTCCTGTTTGTAATATATCTGTGTTATTCCATATCAGTGTTCGAGTTCTTCTTTATTGGTTCTATCTTAGACTATCACCGTGGTACAAGGAACCGGACCATAACAATATGGAAGGTGTACGTATGCGTGTAGAGGTGCGATTGTATAAGAACTAAGATTAAATATAATTTGAAAAAATATCGAAGAATTGCGAGAGAGAAAATGGGAAACCCCAATAAGAAAATAATGGATAAAATCAAACAAAATGAAATAAAAACATAGAAAAAAAAAGTTAACAAAAGACACCGGGAGAGAGAGAAACGAAAGAATAATAAGAGAAAGAAAGGGACAACATATAGACAATTTCATCTGAGGTTCAAAAAGAAAATTCTTGATTAAAAAGCAATATTTATGTAGAAAAAAAAAAAAAAAAAAAAAGAGACAGTGTAAATAAAGAGAGACATAATTAAAGGCATACATAAAACGATAAAGAGTGGTGATTATGTGATTTGTATTTGTTTACGGTTTATCAACCTGTTGCAGGTTATTTAAAGCCAGAAAATATTTTTAGATATTTGAATATTTGAAAATAATAATTACTTACTGATGCTAATAATTCATCCACATTTTTGATTTGATAAGAGGTGGATTCAGACGTCTCTTGATTGTATTTATGCGTAAGTGAATATAACGCTACAGGACTGGAATTGGAACTCGGCTGTCTGATTTCCAGTTCCAAAATCATAGTACCTGTTATTCCCAAAGGATCATCCATCACGATTCTGACAATGTTCGATAATGCTTAACTTCTGTGATCAACGGGAAACGGTGCTTTTACGGGATATGGCCGTAAGCCAAAGAAAGAAAGAAAGAAAAAAGGACAGAAGAAAAGGAAAGCAAAAAAAAAGGAGAATAAAAAGAAGGAAAAGGCATAGTAAAACAAGAAAGAAAGAAACAGCAAAGGAAATATGGGAGATAAAAATTAAAAACAATATCTAAAGGGAAATAAAGAAAAAAAAAGACGATAGTTTGATAGATAGATAGACAGACAGACGAGCGACAGAATAAGTTATGTAGAAAGATGATAAGAGAAAAAGAAGTGAAATATGAAAGGGAAAAACCTGCAAAAGAAGACTAAGAAAGAAAAAGAAATAATAGTATAATTATTTATATTTTCCCTTTAATTTCAGATGTTCATATTATTCTCATTACTCTTCTGTGACGCCCCCACCCGGTGTCGCCGCTCCAAAACGTGACGTCCGCCTGTCTGCATCAGTCGTGCTATCCTGTTTTGTGACGACCAACTGGCTTGGTATTGGTCGCGGCACCAAATGTGACGTTCTAACCTTTTGCTGATTCGGATGGGAATCTGGTTAGATTCGGTATCAGCCTTGTCGTTCCCAGCTAGCCTCCAACGTCTGGTTGTGAATTTATCTTAGGCAGACGAAATTAATCAGTCGCCGGGGCCGTAATGCAAGCTGAGTTCGAATAAGGGTGATATCGCACAAGTATATGCAAAAGAAAATAAAATAATAACTCGAAAAGTTCAAATGTGTTAAAAAAGATAACAATATTTTATATCTGGTTGCTGAATACAGGACTGCGTCTTTTCCCCAAACCCGCTATATGGATTCGTGACACTTTGTGTTTGTTAGGCGAGTCTTAACATCTTAAGTTGTTTGTTCTTTTAAACTGGTTTTGGTGTCTTCAGGCGATATTCGTAAAACTTTTTTTGGTGGTGAGAGTCTAAGTCGTTCTTCAAAAATAAATTATTCTTGATTAGAAAATGAGTTCGGAATTTGCGTGGATCTTAGTCAGCTCTGCGAGGCGGGTCTTCAGAGCTCCCAGCTCACTGCAACTAACTGGAACTTAACTGGAACTGAAAACTGAAAAAACTGATTTTCGCTCGCTGCGACTTTGCTTATATGGACGCCGACCAAAACCGGGGTGGTCTTGTCGGGGTTTGAGGTTCCTTGATAATTCCAAACCCACAATCCACTTCTTTGTTTTCGGTCAGGAAAATTTTATTAATTTCCATTTTTGGAAGTATCTTCGTCCTCCCACCTTCTGTTCTCATATTGGTATCTCACCATGCCCTCAGAGGGTGTCAACGGGTTTCCCTCTCTCTCACAGTGGCATCTCACACCTGCCCCTCAATGGGTGCCAACAGGCCTCCCCTCCTTCCTCATTGATCACCTCCGCCTACTCCTGCCACCATTAGCCAATGGGCGCTCAGCAGCGTGGGTGTGGCTAGACTAGGCTTGGTTGAAAAAATCTTGCTCAAAGAAAAAAAAAATTTTCTCTTTTTTCTTTTTTTAATTTTCCTTTTCTTTCTTCCCTTCGAGGAAAACTCACACCCTAGACATTTTATCTTTTAACCGAATTACCTGGAATTCGTCAATGAGGTTTTCGCCAATTAACAAGTGGGTGGTCAACCAGTCGTACCTACTCTCCTGGCGCCAACCACTGATCCGATAAAATAGTTTCGCTGTCATAGCCGAATTTCAACACAAAACAGATGCCTTTTTCAAACGACTTTCCCTTAGATAACCAATGGTTTGGTATTTTGTTTTTTTAACCCTGTGTGGTCAACGGACATTTTTGTTTTTCGGTCAGCGGATGACCTATTTAATTTTATCTCTTTAGAATTCTGTGGGTCCAAATGTCGCAAATTGGCATTTCATTTTTTTTGCAGCCCAATGTTTATCTATTTAGAATTCTGTCTCTGACGTTATTCAGTCAACCTGGAATTTCCAACCGCCCCGTAACCTAAATCAGATTAATTCCAGTATCTTCTTTTTTTACCTTCTCGACAATGGGAAATAAAAAATTTTACCACTTATCCTTGTCAGAAAAATAACACTGCTTAGTGTCCTTTTCGTGATGGCTTCTTATCACCTAAATTTAATTCTCGCCTTTTTTTTTTTTTTTTTTTTTTTTTTTCTCATTCTAGCAACCCTAAATGGTGTCAAACTTCTGTAAAATTGAAGAATTGTTGCCTCAAGTCTCTTCTTCATCTCTGACCAGATTGTCTAACATACAATGCCAAGTAATTTAAGACCTATATTTCCCAAAAACTAATACATCAGGTTTTTTTTTGTGCTGTTTTTCACATCTCTATGCGTAGTAGTAATCGTATTACAGTTCCCGTGTCCTGAATAGCAAAAGGTTTTGCTAGGCATAGCCCTTCTATGTTCGCCAGTAGTTCTCTATCTGAACTTGTCTACCTAATTTGCATACGATATTACACTTTTTTTTCTAATGTAATCATCCCATTGCTTAATACTTTGTTTAGCTTTTGAAAGGCATTATCGGTGTCTCATTTTACGTCCTCTGTTAATACACTAGCTTGATAATTACATTTGTGTACTTGCTTGATTTTGGTGTTTCCAATTTGTAATTCTCAACTTGGAATTTCTTTTTTCCTGACAACCATACATTCCGTCTTCATAGAGTTTTGTAAGGCTCATATTGAACCGATAACTTATGCTTAATGCGTCGATAGTCTTTCATTAAAAGGTGTTTGAAATTTTAAAACAAATAACCCAAATAACAACCTCTGTATGTTTTAATCATTTCGACCTTTCAAATTCTTTTATTTTTTTTACCATTTTGTATTTAAGAAATATAATAGTTTTATGTATAGACATCAGTTGAAAATAAATTCTGTACATTGCTTACATTTTTGTATATTTTTGTTTTCATATAAAATAAATAATTTATTAATAATAATTTGTAAATGTATTGTTCGTCATTAAGCAACGTATATGAAATATTCTACAATTCACTGATTTATTATTCAATTATTACTCATTCTCCTGTTTAGTTAAAACAAATTAAATGGCGTCTTGTTTAAATTAGATCCGCTAAAATACGGCATGATTTTTCTTAGGTTTTCTCTCACAGTTACATATGTTTTACTTTTCAAACGTATCCACTTATGTAAAAGAACAGAAATATATTATTTATGAAAAAAGTTGCTTGCATCATGAGAACATATAGTTTTCAGGTTTTAAATATTCTAATTTGTCAAATTCCGCCGAAAACACATCTAGGGTGAGCTGAACATTTCATAGGGTGACTATGAAGCATTGATGAAAGAGCTGTGAAATCTTGCATGCATTAATTTATATTCATGTTTTTTAACGTTGTTTCCTGCATTTTTTCCTTCCAGTTAAACTGACGTCTGACTGTTCAGAGAAGATTTTATAAATTATGGTAGTAGCAACTTCTGTTTTAATTTATAATTTTTAAAAACTTTATCGTGGTGTTATTAAAGATGCCTGGTAAAAAAAAGGGTTTGGCTGCGAAGGACATTTATGCTGACAGGGTTGCGATATTAAGAGTCACTGCTTTATCAACAGTACAAAAGTCGACAGGCAAAATATTGTGTTATTCCTCTAAAGAGTATACGTTAGATTCTTCCGCCTACTATATGTTTAGTAGGAGAGAAGGGACAGTGAACAGTAAATAGATTGAGCGCTAAATTCATTCATACATAAACGGATTTTCGTTTAATTCTTCTTCTTCTACTTTATTGTTTAATATACGATATATCTGCAAACCTGGTTTTTTTTTTACTTTATTTACTTAGTCACAACAGTATTCAACAGAATCTTGGTTATCTCATAAAAAAGGAAAATTCTTAAATATGACCGAGTCTTTCACAAGGGCTTATTAACAAGAAATTTCCGCCAAACTGCCAATGTTTATATCCAACATTTCAATACCGATATACAGGATATTATTATATTTTATTTTTTAAATAAAGACATATGGAGTCAGGCTGAAAAAAGATCCTCGTTTATATATGTATGTATGACCTCCCCCAAAGTATCTATGTTAAACTCTTCCGCCTACTATAAGTTTAGTTAGGACAGATGAATTCGAGAACAGTGAATAGATTTGGAACAGTCGCTCAATTATTCAACTGTCAAAACTCTCTATTTCATTTAACCCAGGAACTCGAACTAGGCTTTGTTGCAGGGCAAAGATTCGTCCGGGGAGTTAGATAGTCCCTGAACCCGTCTATCCGGGTTCAAAAATGTTAAATCTTTTTGGCCGATATTACGTGCTTTCTAAAACCCACGTAAACTCGGCTTGTTAAATATAACAGTGAATAGATTGAGCGCTTTAGTTCATTTGATACACTCTCACTAGTTGTGTAAAACTCTTCTTGTGTAATTTACTGTTTAATATAGATATATCTGCAAACATGTTTTTTTTTATTACTTAACCATTTACTTAGTCACAACACAAAATTTAATAAAGAAAGGGAGCATCTTGAAGATAAACCACAGACTGGACGTCCTGCGACTGCCACATCCGAGAAAAAGAAAAAAAAAATTGAACAAGGTTTAACACGAACTGAGATGTGACAGGCGATTGAGAATAATTAATATAACCAGAGCTATTTGGATATCCCGTGAGAGAGTTGAGAGTATTCTGCCCAATGAACATGGCATAACGAAGGTTTCTGCTCGTTGAGTACCATGTCTTTGATACCTAAGCAAATGTACCGGGAGAATCTGATATTGTTTGTGCCAGATATAGCTTGTTTCCAGGAACGTTTCCTAATTCAGGGTGAGTGTTGGGTTCATCATTTTGAGCCAGAGACAAATAGATGCAGTGGAAACATACCCACTCACCTGTTCCAAAGAAGGTCAATATCTTTTCATCTGAAGGTGAGTTGTAGGTTTTTTGGTGGGGATACAAATGCATTCAAAAGCTACACCCCTCCAATCAATAGTACAACGCCAACTTACTGAGACAATTGTAAGAGACTATAAAGACGAAATGACCAGGAAAACTGAAAAAGGAAACCTTGTTTGATCAGGCCAATGCTCTAACACACAAGTCTTTGGTTTCAATGGTCGGTGTGCGTGATTCTGGCTTTGAACTGATGGTTTACCCACCCTATCCTCCAGATTTGGCTCCATCTCATTATCATTTGTTCCCCAAAATGAAAAAAAAATACTTGTCTCCGATCAATATCACAATATTGATGACGTCATATGTGCTGTTGATTAATTTTTTAACCAGCAGAATGAAAGTTTCTTTCTAAGAATCTAAACATTGCAACGCTGATAGAAGACTCGTTGAACTCAAAGCAACTATGTTTAAAAATAATTAAAAAAAACAAAAAAACATTTGGTCACATTTCATGAGAGAATATTGGTAAGCCTACGAACTTGTCAGCCCGCCCTCGTATATGGAATGTTATATGCATTAAGGATTTATATGTATATATATATATATATATATATATATATATATATATATATGTATATATATATATATATGTGTGTGTGTGTGTGTGTGTGTGTGTGTGTTATATAATTATATTTGATAAATTGTATATATAAGAAAAATATTATATAAAATTAATGACAAAGTGAGGAAAATATACGTATTCCTTGTTTCCCCTTCATTGATTCTGCTGATACTGTTATACAATATGCTATATATGCTTTTTTTTTATATATATATATCAGAAAATAGGCAAATTAATAGCAAAGTGGAAAGATTTTCTGTAGCACGCCTCTTTGGACGAAAATAATGGTTTTGTTGATCGAATGATATATGTGTAGGAATGGGACGAAGCTGTACAATAATTACAACCGACGCTTTCATTTTTATTGTTACCACCAATTTCCTAAACAGATAGAATTAGATCAAAAAATATTACTTTAATCCGATGAATATTTTATGGGCAAAACGCATCCAACAACATTTTGTTATTTTTTTTTTTTTTCATTTATTTGCCTGAAATATATATAAATATATAATAAACGCACACAAAAAAAAATCAACTACCACAGATTATATTAAAATAGCTCACCGAATTAAGGTGTTCAATTTCCAAAATATTGCCTAAATTCTGAATACAAAAGAATGGAGAAAGCAACAGAAAATTATTTCATTTTTTTTATTTTTTATTTTTTCAAAGAATGCATTACATTTCACAGATAACAAAGAAAAGTAATCTGTGACGGATCATACTCGCCTATATCCTGCAGGTTTAGGACATTAAAAATGTTTCTGTTGAGATATAGAAAATTCTGAAGAATAATAATAAAAAAAAAATTATGAAGAAATATTCAAGAATTTGTTATCTTTCCCTATTTTCACAATTACACATATTAAATAAAGGAAACTTTGGATAGCCATGATAGATTTCAGATTATATACCATTCATGATGTCCAAAAAGTTCATGGTATTTGAGATAAAACAGTGTTACAGGTCTGTAAGATATTTATTCATTTATTCTATTTCTACGCTGAAGGAAGCGAAAAGTTTGACATATTCACTTGAGTCACAGTTCCATTTTTGCTTATTTATTTTGTTCTTCAAGAAATAAAAGTACAATTAAATTTTCTTGAATGCCAAACTCGCCATTTTTTGTAATGACTTGTTGCCGCTTATCAGATAGCTATTCAATACTTTTGGATAAAATCTCGCATTCAATTTTTAATGAATTCGTAATTATAGTTTTCAGTAGATAAAGTTTTCTTAATTAAAGTACTTTGTTTTGTAGCGACGATCAGTTGGTAAAATGTCAGGTGAATATTCTTAAAGTATGCTGTCTTATGTACCACGGTGATAGTCCAAGGTAGAACCAATAAAGAAGAACTCGAACACGGATATGGAATAACACAGATATATTACAAACACAGGAATATATACAGAGAAGTAGAAAGTGTTAGTACGAACAATCAGGTTTAGTAGTAATTGTCTGAACGCGACTCTGTTTCGGACTGCCTCTGACTCGACTGACTGACTCGACTCGATGACTGACTGACAGACTTCCTGACGGAACTGACTTCAGACCTCAAACTGAACTACAGACTTCAGACTGAACGGTATTTAGTCACCCCCCCCACGAGGGCATCATGTGGCACAAGGCCAGTTTAACGTGGGATCTCTGCCAAAAATATGCCCTTCAAACCCGTATAAACGGGTTCAGGGTCGGTTTACCTCCCTGAAAGAGACTCCGTCCTTCGGCGTAGCCTCGTTCGGGTTCCTCCCCGCCCGAAGGAAGAGAGTTCAACCGATCAGCCGGTCAGCCGGTCGTCCGACTTCAGGCTGAACGGTATTTAGTCACCCCACCACGCATTTATTATGGGCACAAGGCCGGTTTAACGTATAAATATCCATCAATACTTTTTTCGGCTGAATGAACAATTGCATTTTTTAAATAAACGGGTTCAGGGTTAAAAAATATGAAAAGATTAAATAACTTCGTTGTAGTGTCGTAGCCTCGTTCGGGTTCCTCCCCGGCCGAAGGCAGAGAGTTCAACCGATCAGCCGGTCGTTCGAATTCGGACTAAACTCTCTGTCCCTCTTGAATAACACTATTTATTACGTATGGAATAGTCCATTAAATTAAATAAACTAAAGTCCCAATTAAAACATCATCAATGTGAAAGACCGAGCTGTTCCATTGGATATCAAGAAAAATTGACATAATTTTGATTGCTGGTCTTCTTATTATTCGTTGAAAAAAGATGGTATTTTGAAATTTTTCTTAAAAAAATTCAGATTTAATGTTCTTATCAAATCGCGAAATGAATGATGTCTTGAATGGCCATTTTTCTATATCATTTTCCATTTAACATAATTATGAACAATTTCATCGGTTTTTCGAAAACGTTCATGAACTAATTTTCATCAACCTTCCTGTCATATTTTCTTCTCGCGGTACCTATGCTGATGGCACAACTATTTACTCCTGTCTAAATAGTAACTCTGATTGTTTCGCTAATGTTAAAGTAGCAGCTGATATAGCGAATGGCTTACAATCTGTTATTAACTAGGGGAGGTAATATCGTGTCAATTTTTTTACGTCAGCAAAACAAAACTGTAAAACTGAATTGAACTGACATAAGTCTTTTTTTATTGTTCTATTGAAATAGAATTGTTTGGCTGATGCTAACCTTCATCTAGAATGTTTCCTTATAATATCCCTCTCGAGCTAAAAAACGTTCTGCTGGCATAAAATATATACTATTATATCAATACGATTGGCTGTCTGTTTAATATCCTGATTTGTTTATACATCTTTTTAGTGTTAGACAATTCTTCGTGTTAAAAATTCTCATATTACTATTTATCAATGTTCTATTCATTCTTAACAAATTATAATTTGTGGAATTGCAACGTTATCCTGTGGGTTATTGTATTCATCTGTAACGAATTTTTCACCTGTTTCAAAATCTTCCAGTTTAATCTTTTAACATATTTGAAATTAATTGTTCTGATGAAAATTATATATATATATATATATATATATGATTGATTTTTTAAATTCCTTTTTAATTTTGGCTTGAAGATGGAACGATGTTTTTACTTTTAACTCAAAAAAAATTTCAAAGCTTATGATGTTTTTCGGCTCTTTTTTTTGAAACATGAGACCTCTTATGTATTATTTGAATCATATTTTAAAATAAAAACTTCCTTTATATATATATATATATATATATATATATATATATATATAAAATGTGTTCCAATTTTAACCATTCAAATCGATTTTAAAAGTGAATTATAGTTTAAGTTTCTAATGATTTTTTTTGTTTTTTTTTGATTTGATTTTTTTTATTTTATTAATTTTTTATAACTCACTACTGACTTCAAAAATATGATCCAAGATAAAAAATAAATATAATTTTCATCAATAATTGAGATTAATTTTCTGCAACTTTCATCCGTCTTCATGAAAAAACGTAATATAAAATCCGTCTTAACAAGATCATATTGATATATATATATATATATATATATATATATATAATAAAATAAAATGACAGAATAAATTTTCGGAAACCTCGCCCACGTTAACGACGTCGTGATCATATTTAAACGGAACGGCTGATCTTATAATAATTTTCAGTTATCTTTTTGGATTGGTATTTACAATGTCCATCGTCTTTTTTTATGTTGAATTGTATATGGTCTATGTTAATTATATGTTTTATGAATATGTCCTGAAGATGGTCTATTTACCGAAAATTCCGACGTTGATATTAAAACATTAAAACAGCATAAATTCATATTATTGATTTTTTTTCCATTTTTTCAGTATATTTTTTCTTTTATATATTCTGTATGCATGGATATCCATGTAAATAATCTGTTAAAATAAATGTACATATATTCTGGCGTATTGAAATTTGGGATTCATAAATAATGTATTTATTTTGATAAATATTTTGATTTTTTTTTTCATGATTAATTTAAATGCCTTTCATTTTAAGTACATTTTTTTAATGAGAATTTCCTCAAATATTGCGTGTTCATCAAAATCTTTTGAACCAAAACATTTAAATTTGTTTATTTGGGGATTTTATTAATCTTGAAATTATTTTTATATGAACAAAATTTATAACAATACTTAAGGAAAAAAAACATATTCTCAAAAATTGGACGATAAAAAAATTGGTTTATAAATAATATATGTGTTCATGAAAATTTTTTAATCATTTTCTGAGTTATCAAAATTTTATTTACTATTCATTTTTTCGTTTTTTAAAAAATGAATCCATTTTTTCCTCCTCCTGTGTTTTTCTATGGAATAAATAAAAATTTTGTTCTCAAATTTCACATTTATAAATTTTACAAGACTAGGATTTACGACTTCAGAACAGTAATTTAATAATTTTTTTTTAAGTTTTGTTGGCCAAAATGTTCGTTTTATTTGTCAAATGTGTTTTTCCATTTGGATATTGGAATCAAAAAATAAATTGCTAGTATATGATGAAATTTAAATTTTATCCAAATTCTAACATTTTTTGCAAAGATCAAAGTTTTCTATAAAGAAAAGTTTGTTTTTTGAATTTTCATTTGTTATTTTTGTTTCCAAAAATTTTAAGGAAATAAACTGAGGAATTTGTTTAATAATAACCTAAGAACCAAATTTCATTAAATATTTTATTTAAAAAAGCAATTCTAAAGGTTTTTCATTTTTATAATTTGTATTTTTTAATGGCATGAATTATTAGAAAATATTACCCCTCCAAAAAATGATTTTCATCCAAAATTTTCTAATCAAATCTGAGAGCTCCAAATGAAACTGAAATTTTTGATGTCCTAATTTCGTTTTCCGCATTTTTTTGCAATAAACTTGAATGGTATGGTAACATCTGCAAGAACTTCCATGTCAACAATGAAACATTTTTTTTGTGGTCACGATGTCTGGGACATTAGCGTTGAATGATCTGTCTGAGTGAATTGTAAATCCCATAAAATGGTTACAGGTCCTATCTGTGTAACCGGGTCTAGGTAGTGTTCATACCAGTTTCTTGCATTTTCCTTTCCGTAAAAGTTGCAGTCTTTCCAATGAAGATTTTGGCCCAATCTGTCATATCGAGTTTTATATTCAAAGGGTTCCAATAACATTTAACGGTATGTAAGATGGTCAATTCTTTCTGCATATTTACCACGGAATCTGCATTTAAGTTTAACACAATATTTTCAGCGTGAGAATTTCTTTTTTTTAGCATTGATTTCTTTCAGCCAGAATAAAAAAATCGTTTCAGTGTTTAACCCCTCAAACCACTGTAAAATTTGAAAATTTGATGAGTACTGATATTTGAATGATCCCAAAATTAGCTTGTTTGTTTTTCATTTGCAATGGTATTAAACATGAAGAGTTTTATCTTGTTTCATTTCTGCATTTGACACATTTCATTTGCTCTTGCTTTCCTTGTTAACAGGTTCAAATCACTGCAGTAGATGTAAATGTTTATTTGAACGAAAATAATATTGAAATTCTGATTATGAAATTTGTTGACTTCCATTATTAATGAATAAAGTTTATTATTTCCACCTAGTTCTTTGACAATAGATCTCATCCACATTATAGTTTCTAGTTATCTTTTCTCAAACAGTTGGTCATTTTTAAAACAGATGATCATTGAACTCTTCCTTGCCTTCGGGCTTTGGATGAACCCGAAGGAAACGCCAAGGCGATCAACTTCGGGGTCATAGAATGATCCATAACCCGTTTAAACTTGGAAGGTTAATGTCAGTCAATGTTATAGTGGAACACACCTATTCTATAGTTAATAGACTCTCCCACCTATAATAAATAGGAGTAGCAAGAGTATCGAGAGGCTGAGTTGGTCGGTCAGTCGACTGGCTGATCGGTTGAACTCTCTGCCTTCGGGCGGGGAGGAACCCGAAAGAGGCTACGCTGAAGGGCGGATTCTCTTTCGGGGAGGTAAACCGATCCTGAACCCGTTTATACGGGTTCAATGGGCATATTTGTGGCCGATCCAACGGGCTCGGAGATCCCACGTTAAACCGGCCTTGTGCCACATGATGCCCTTGTGTGGGGGGGTGACTAAATATCGAGTTGGTCGGTCAGTCAGTCGATGCCGGACGACCGTTAGTCGGATACTAAAGTATCAGCGACTACAACTAGATTACTCTGCGTCATTACCTATTATATCAAGTTCCTAACGTTTTGTACGTCGAACCTATTTTAGGACCGACTTAGTACAAATACAAGCCTTTGCACCACGAGGTATTCCAAAACGGTGTATTTTTTCTCTTTTAACGTCAACGATCATTTGCACCACAGGGCGACCTGTATTTTTCATCGTTCATTTTGGCCTGTATTCCATCAGCTTCGTTGGCTCTTAGGTATTTATATGGTTTTTCTAGTTCCAGTTTCCTTATCTTTGAGGCAAAATCCCGATCTACTGTTTGCGCTTCTGTAATTCTCCTTTCTTTAATGTTACTTTTGCACATTTATCTAACCCGAAATTCAAACAGATTTCATTACTGAAGCATTTTACAGTACTGAGGATACACTTCAACTCATGGTCCTCTTTTGCAAAGAATTTTATATCCTTCAAAGAATTTGATATCATTCAAATAATTTAATATCAGTCAAAGAATTTAATATGTCAAAGAATTTGATATCAGTCAAAGAATTTGATATGTCAAAGAATTTGATATTAGTCAAAGAATTTGATATGTCAAAGAATTTGATATCAGTCAAAGAATTTGATATGATAAAGAATTTGATATCAACGAAAGAATTTGATATCAGTCAGGTGATTAAAGACTTTTTTTTTGTTCTTTGCATCTACAGTTATCATTGCTTAGTTCATGCGAAAGGGAGATTAAGGACAGATTAAGGAGATTAAAGACAGATTAAGGAGATTAAGGACAGACAGAACAAAAGGAGCGACACGGAGTCTCCTTGAAGGATTGCCCGTCGGATATTCAAATAATTGGAAGTGGCAGTGCTTTTGGTGTAATTTAGGTATAATGTGGTTTTCCACAGTTTCAGAGAAAAGGACAATTACAGTTCGTCTCGAAGGACATGGTCCTTTCTGGGATTCGCGGCAATTGTTGGCCCGGTTGAAGGCCGAAATGGTATGAACATTTATTCGTAATCATTGTAATTCGTAGAATTTTGCGTTTTAACATTGACCGCCTAGGAATATATATTTTTAAGTTAAATGTTTTAGGACGACAGTCGAAGAAGGCCAGAGAAATCGTTCAACCCATGAGATAGTACAGATGTAAATTATATTCATTAAAGATTTCATAATTGAGCTTTATTATTATTTTTATTATTATGTTCTTGTTTTCCCTTTACGTTTTTCGTACGAGTTCAAACAGATATTACAGAGACAAGTATTTTTTGACGGAAGATGTAAATAGATGACGTACCATGCTGTCAGGGAGAAAAAAAATATAATTGTGGTCAATGACCAGGGATAAATCTATGCAACATGTGAGAACTGATGAATATGATTTTTCTTTGCAATTCGTATATATTTAAGGCTTTCAATAATGTATTCAATATATTCCATTCTCCTTTTGATATCGTCCACAATGCACATATAACAACCGGTATTTTATTGCCTTGAAATGTTATTATTATTATTATTATCATTATCATTATTATTATTGGCTATCGTCCCAGTTTTGGAATGGTCGGTTTTAATGGGTTAATCTCAGATAAAATGTCAGCTAAAAGCCAGATTCTTATTGATTCACACCCGTAAACACGGTAAAGTGACGCTA
>CAHIKZ030003267.1:0-115169 GCA_903632075.3 Acanthosepion pharaonis | reverse complement strand
TGATATTTGGTCAGATTTTTAGAAATGGGCCTGGCCAAGGAAATTTCAGCACCTCCCTGTATATATTAATCTCTTCTGATATAAAACTGTAAACATATGTATACATTCTCTCTCTTATATATATATAAAGAACAATATTGGGGAAAAATGTATAACAAAGTGGAAAAGTTTTCTTGTGAAAACACATCACGAGAAAACTTAACCCACTTGGTCATATATATATATATATATATATATATATATATATATATATTTTACCCTCTAAGGTATGCTCTGCCTTGTAATAGAGGTGAAGAAATATTTCCTTTTATAACTTTTTGGCCCAATCATAATTACCAGTTTCATGTTGAGCGAAACGTACAATCATCAGCCTGTAACATTTTATATTTCTTTATATCCACTAAGGTGAAGTTGAAAATCACTAATATTCAGCACCCTTTGTTGTGTGTGTATGCATACACACACACACACACACACACACACACACACACACACACAAGTTCACTCCAAGCAAGGCAACAATGTTGCTACGATGCAAGGGTTGGGAGTGAGGGAGAATCAAGAAGGAATTGGAAACCCAATCCTAAACACAAGACAAGGGATGAAACTATACACCTGTTCAAAAGGCCAGGGAGGAGTGTGAACCTGATGATAGGTAAACCTATCTATTGCTGTTGAAAAGAGAGAGAGAGAGATAGATAGAGTAAATAATATATGAAATTTCAGAGTTCAGATGGAGATGTTAGAAGTATAAATTTGACTTCAGAAGGAACCAGAAACCCAATCCTAAACAGGAAACAAGGGATAAAGTACTACTTATGCACAAGACTGTGGAAGAGTATGAACCAGACGATAGGCAAACCTATTGACTCCTATTAGAGAGAGTGATGATTATAAACAGTTTGTATTTACATTATAAATATAAACATATTTTTTTTACTTAACTATTCAAGGTCACCTACTCTAGAGTAGTAATTAAAAAACACATCTTATTGTTTAGTAGGTTCAGTACTCAGGGAATACTCAAATTACTATGGCCTTGTGCCAGATTAAGTTCATAATTATCTACCCCACTGCTCAAGCAGGATCCAGTTTTGGAAGTTTTTCTTGACCTGAGTTAGTATTTTAAAACATTTATCCATATATTATTGGCTGACTAGAACACAGCTTAACTCTTATCAAACAGTCTCCTTGGTATTAGTATTTTAGGACTAAAATTATGACCCATCTTACAAAATATAAATGAAAATTGAGTCTAATGTTTACTGATAGTAATTTGTGATATATAAAATGAGGGATCTGTTTTATTATTAGTTAAGTACATATGTGTGTTTGTAGGATGTACAAAAGTATCTAAAACAAATGGGAAGATGATTTAGATAAAGTGTGAAATTTATTAATGATGCATTTTGCCTGAAGAAGTCCAAAAGCAGACATTCTCGGTGAAACATGTCATTAATAAATTTTCCACTTTGTCTCATCATCTTCCCTTAAGTACATTTCATTCCCCCATTTAATATTGCAGTTTATGGCCATATCACATTGAAACACCAGTTCTTGTATAATCAGCAAAGTTAAGCAATTTCAAGCTTAGTCACTACCTCGATGGGTGACCACTTGAGAATACCAGATGCTGTAATAAATAATGATTCTGAATTGGAAATCAGAGAGTCAAGTTCCAATTCCAGTCAAGTTTGTTATATTCACAAATACCCTTGCAAAAAGCATGAGTCTACCTCTTCTCTCCCCATCTATGGGTTAATTAGTAGGACGTGTATCAATGAATTATTTTTATCTCCACCCGCAAAATTCTTAGATTTGAAAAAAATATTTAAATAACCTGCAAAAGATTAATAAGCTGTAAATCTATATTCCATAGGTGTAGAAATTGGAAAAGATTACAAATAGATTAATAGATGTATATCAACTGGTAGACATAGATATATAGATATGAAAAGGTGGGAATAGATAAATTGATAGTTATAGGTAGGCATAGATAATAATGAGATTGATATAAGCAAGTAAAAAAAAAATCAACTTCCCAAAAATTAGACCAAATAACAGAATTTTTATTTTTTTTTAACCCTTTCAGATTTAGACCAGGAATTTTGTCACAGTATAAATATATCTGTGTTAAAATATACATAAAATTTTTAAATGACACAAGCAATGACTGCAAAATGGATATTATAACAGATGTGGAAAAATTCTCAGCTTGACCAAAAAGGTATTCCCAAAATATTGTTTGGTCTTTTGGTCAAATTTTCAACACCCCTTAAAAGAGTATTTGCAATTGTGCGTATTCTCTCTGTATAACATCATTGGCTCAAGCAGCTTCTGTTACTATTGTTCCTATAACTCTACACCAGCCTCCACCATATTTCCACTGAAATAAGGTCCACTGCTCTCCAAACTCTCAGACAATGACAATATGAATTGTTTTTTTATAGTGAGATGTTTGACATAAAAACATGAATTAACACAATAACATCAAAATTTTTAGGAAAAAAAGAGACAAACAGGACACTTGTACTTAGAATCAAAAATTGACAATTGAAATTTCTAGGACGCATAATGAGAAAAGAGGACTTGGAGAATTTGATATTCACAGGACATATTAGAAGTAAGAGGGGCAGAAAAGCAGCAAATAACCAACCTAATAAGCTTTTGTAAATGGTTGGCAGAACAGGGATTAGGAGAGATAGCAAAAAGACAAAATTTACTAAGAGCTACAAAGGATGGGAAATTGTGGAGAACCATGATCGCTGATGAAATGAATGGACCCACGTTTACAGAAAAAAGAAGAAGAGCTCATAATCTGGCTAACAAGCTTTTGTAAATGGTTGGCAGAACAGGGATTAGGAGAGATAGCAAAAAAACAAAATTTACTAAGAGCTACAAAGGATGGGAAATTGGCCGGAACCATGATTCACAGATGAAATGAATGGACCCATAAAATATAAAAAAGAAGAAGAAGAGCTCATAATCTGGCTAAATTTTTTGTAAATGGTTGGCAGAACAGGGATTAGGAGAGATAGCAAAAAGACAAAATTGATTAAGAGCTACAAAAGATGGGAAATTGTGGAGAACCATGATCAACAATGAAATGAATGGACCCATGGTATATAGAAAAAGAAGAAGAAGAGGTCATAATCTGGCTAACGAGCTTTTGTAAATGGTTGGCAGAACAGGGATTAGGAGAGATAGCAAAAAGACAAAATTTACTAAGAGCTACAAAGGATGGGAAATTGTGGAGAACCATGATCGCTGATGAAATGAATGGACCCACGGTATATAGAAGAAGAAGAGCTCATAATCTGGCTAACAAGCTTTTGTAAATGGTTGGCAGAACAGGGATTAGGAGAGATAGCAAAAAAGACAAAATTTACTAAGAGCTACAAAAGGATGGACAATTAAGGAGAACCATGATCGGTGATGAAATGAAGGGACACACGGTATATAGAAAAAGAAGAAGGAGGATATCATAATCTGGCAACAAGCTTTTGTAAATGGTTGGCAGAACAGGGATTAGGAGATATAGCAAAAAAACAAAAATTTACTAAGAGCTACAAAGGATGGGAAATTGTGGAAACCATGATCGCTGATGAAATGAATGGACCCACGGTATATAGAAAAAAAGAAGAAGCTCATAATCTGGCTTACGAAGCTTTTATAAAGGGTTGGCAGAACAGGGATTAGGAGAGATAGCAAAAAAGACAAAAATTGACTAAGAGCTACAAAAGATGGGAAATTGTGGAGAACCATGATCACTGATGAAATGAATGGAAGGGATTATGTAGAAAAAAGAAGAAGAAGAGTTCATAATCCCCATAACGAGCTTTTGTAAATGGTTGGCAGAACAGGGATTAGGAGATAGCAAAAAGACAAAATTGACTAAGAGCTATAAAAATGGGAAATTGTGGAGAACCATGATCGCTGATGAAATGAATGGACCCACGGTATATAGAAAAAAGAAGAGCTCATAAAACAATAACAAGCTTTTGTAAATGGTTGGCAGAACAGGGATTAGGAGAGATAGCAAAAAAAGACAAAATTGATTAAGAGCTACAAAGGATGGGAAATTGTGGAGAAAAATGATCGCTGATGAAATGAATGGACCCACATACAGAAAAATAAGAAAAAGAGCTTTAATCTGGCTAACAAGCTTTTGTAAATGGTTGGCAGAACAGGATTAGGATAGATAGCAAAAAGACAAAATTTACTAAGAGCTACAAAGGATGGGAAATTGTGGAGAACCATGATCGCTGATGAAATGAATGGACCCAGTTTTATTGATAATTGAAAAAGAAAAGAGCTCATAATCTGGCTATTGAGTTTTTGTAAATGGTTGGCAGAACAGAAATTAGGAGAGATAGCAAAAAAGACAAAAATTGACTAAGAGCTACAAAGGATGGGAAATTGTGGAGAACCATGATCACTGATGAAATGAATGGACCCACGGTATGTAAAAAAAATTGAAGAAAAGAGTTCATAATCTGGCTAACGAGCTTTTTAAATGGTTGGCAGAACAGGGATTAGGAGAGATAACAAAAAATGGAAATTGACTAAGAGCTACAAAGGATGGGAAATTGTTTTAGAACCATGATCGCTGATGAAATGAATGGACCCACAACTATATAGAAAAAGAAGAAGAGCTCATAATCTGGCTAACAAGCTTTTGTAAATGGTTGGAAACAAGGATTAGGAGAGAATGCAAAAAAGACAAAATTGATTAAGAGCTACAAAGGATGGGAAAATTATTTCAACCATGATCGCTGATGAAATGAATGGACCCAAACAATACAGAAAAATGAAGAAGAAGAGCTCATAATCTGGCAATTTAGCTTTGTAAATGGTTGGCAGAACAGGGATTAGGAGAGATAGCAAAAAGACAAAAAAAATTTACTAAATAAGCTAAAAATGGGAAATTGTGGAGAACCATGATCGCTTTTTGAAATGAATGGACCCACGGTATATAGAAAAAAAGAAGAAATCATAATCTGGCTAACGAGTTTTTGTAAATGGTTGGCAGAACAGGGATTAGGAGAGATAGCAAAAAGACAAAATTGACAAAAGATTTAACAAAGGATGGGAAATTGTGGAGAACCATGATCGCTGATGAAATGAATGGACCCATGGTATATAAAAAAAAAAAAAGAAGAAAAAAATCTTGCTAATGTGCTTTTGTAAATGGTTGGCAGAACAGGGATTAGGAGAGATAATAAAAATCTTCTATTGACTAATAGCTACAAAGGATGGGAAATTGTGGAAAACCATGATCGCTGATGAAATGAATGGACCCACGGTATATAGAAAAAAAGAAGAGCTCATAATCTGGCTAACAAGCTTTTTGTAAATGGTTGGCAGAACAGGGATTAGGAGAGATAGCAAAAATCATGTTTTCATTTACTAAATAGCTACAAAGGATGGGAAAATGTGGAGAACCATTATCGCTGATGAAATGAATGGACCCAGATCAAAATATATTATCAAAAAGAAGAGCTCATAATCTGGCTAACAATTCAAAACCAAATGGTTGGCAGAACAGGGATTAGGAGAGATATTCTAAAAGACAAAATTGAAAAAAACATGCTATCTGGGAATGGTTGAACCTTTTTTGATCGCTGATGAAATGAATGGACCCACGGTATATAGAAAAAGAAAAAGAAGCTCATAATCTGGCTAACAAGTTTTTTAAATGGTTGGCAGGACAAGGATTAGGAGAATATAGCAAAAAAGACAAAATTGATTAAGAATAACAAAATGATGGGAAATTGTGGAGAACCATGATCGCTTTTTGAAATGAATGGACCCAGATTTTATTCTTTAAGAAGAAGAAGAGCTCATAAAATCAAGCTAACAAGCTTTTTAATAAAATGGTTGGAAGAACAGGGATTAGGAGATAAATATAAAAAAAAACAAAAATTGACAAAGAACAAAAAGGATGGGAAAAACTTTCACCATGATCGCTGATGAAATGAATGGACCCATGATATATTTTCTTAATAAAAAAGCTATAATCTGGCTAATTTTTTTTTGTAAATGGTTTTAGAACAGGGATTAGGAGAGATAGCAAAAGACAAAATTTAAAGATGAATAAAGGATGGGAAATTTGGAGAACCATGATCGCTGATGAAATGAATGGACCCACACTATATAAAGAAAGCTTATTTAATCTTAACAAGCTTTTGTAAATGGTTGGCAGGACAGGGATTAGGATAGATAAAAAAATGACAAAATTTACAAGAGCTACAAAGGATGGGAAAAAATGGAGAACCATAATCGCTGATGAAATGAATGGACCCACGGTATATAGAAGAAGAGCTCATAATCTGGCTAACAATGTTTTGTAAATGGTTGGCAGAACATATGATTAGGAGAGATAGCAAAATCAAAATTTACTAAGAGCTGCAAAAAAGGGAAATTGTGGAGAACCATAATCAAATGATGAAATGAATGGACCCAAATACATATATAAGAAGAGCTTCCAGTTGAAATAAAAGCTTTTGTAAATGGTTGGTCCACAGGATTAGGAGAGATAGCAAAATGACAAAATTTACTAAAAAATTCAATCAAATTCTGGATAACCATGATCGCTGATGAAATGAATGGACCCCAAAATATATATAAAAAAAGAAGAAGAGCTCATAATCTGGCTAACAAGCTTTTGGAAATGGTTGGAAAAAACAGAGATTTTAGAGATATTTCTCAAAAGATAAATATTACTAAGAGCTACAAATGTCAGGAAGTTTTCGAGACCCATAATCACTCATGTCCTAACTGGAGAGCCATGATTGGTGACATCCTGGAGGGACATGTTTATTTTTGTCAAATTCTTTTACTTCTTCCATAAGAATTTTGTTTTCAAATTTTATTTAAAAAGCAGATTTGAATATCTTTTTAAATATAGATATATGTTTCAGTAATTAATGTTTTTTAAAAGAGATAATTAATGTAAGGTGCTTATGGCACTGTGATAGAGATCACCGTCATCTATGGCTGGTTGGCATTGTCGGGTTACTGTGCATCTGTCAGTTCTTTTCATATATCTGGAATAAAAGCTGTAGAGGTATTCAATCATTCATTACTTGTGCCAGAAGACCTGGTGGAACACAGGTGAAACCACCAATGTCCTCCGATAACATTTAACATTATTTCAAGTAATTTATAAGAAATTCCTCAATTTTACAGACTCACTTCAGTTCTTGCAGCTCTAACAAATAAGAAAACAGCAAAGCTACTGAACAGATTTTCACCCTGATATTTAAACTTCAGTCACTTTCCACTATTGTGATGTGAATTTATTCAGTCTTTTCTATGAAGATTTTCATGGCATTTCTTCTGATGAGCTTTTTTTCCTTCACATCTTGACCTCATGAATTTAAGTACAGTACTAGATTGGCAATTAGGTCTCTTCATTTTACTATTAAAATATCTAGATGCAACCATAAGTTCTATTCTAAAACTTTCTTTTTTTGCACTTCTCACCTGTGGAACTCTTTTCCAACTGCTTGCTTTCCTGTCACATATGATCTTCAAACATTTAAGAGCAATGTCAATTGCAATCTCCCGTCCTCCTGAAACCTGTTCTTTTGTTGTCTTTTTTTTTCTAACATCTTTCTCATTTTCATTAACACTCAGTAACCTCTTGCATTTTAGTGGCAGTATTAGTTTGTATGCAATGAAGCAATCAAAATAAAGAAGGCTGCAAATTCTGGCAATAGATTAAAAAATGGCAATTATGATCAGAATTATATCTGAACACATTTGCATTTTTAGTTGCCCATTGGCTTTATTCCAATTCTACAGATGAACTGTACCTCATTTTAATATTTAGTCGATAGGAAAAAGAAGTAATGATTCAACACCAAATATTACAACTTTTGACTTAAAATTAATTGATGCAAGTTTCCACACTCAATTTGGATGTTGTGAATTGAAAATCAAGAAGGGATTGTCAGGAATTTGTTACATAAAATAAATATTTTTTTGCATCATTGGGCTAATTGAGATATATGTATGTGTGTGTGTGTATATATATATATATATAGTGGATTCAGCCACCAGTTCTTGGTGTATGAGAGTCAAACGGTTAAGTTTAGAATTGAACCCCCACACTATCCAGATATATGAATTGATTAGAGATGTGAAGACTTGTGCTAATCAACCACACTTTTCAAACACACACTCCAAACAGTCCTATTCTGATTCCGAACCAAGGCTAGAGAGCCCAGTCTATTCTGTTATTTAACCCATATTTGGGGAAAGCAGAAAAAGTATTCATCTTTCTAAAGAGTATTTGTGCGAAAGAGAATTCAGTGAAGTCAACCAGAATCTGATCTCTGCTCACCAATTTCCCATTCCCTGACACTAACCATTACAATCCACACACACACACACACAGAGGTGTGTGTGTGTATATATATATATATATATATATAATAAATTTTATTAAGTTTGTGCTCTTATCAGTTCCTATTTGCTAAATTTTTTGATTCATTCATTCTCTCTCTCACACACACACACACACACACATTTTATATATATATATATATATATATATATATATATAAAGGCCAAACCAAATGGGTATTTGTATACATATATTTATCTTTATTATAAGCATGTGATTTACTGGTTGACACAAGAAGCACTCAGCCACATCCTCTGTATCATGTCTGACTCACCTGCAACTTTTGGCAAAGGACAAGAAGAAAAATAAGTTTAGGTGGGAAGGGACATTGGGGAAGGGGTTCATGAGAGACAGGTGAGAAAAAGGTAGATCTACCGTTGGTGAAATAAAGGTGGTGAAAGAGTTTTGTGATGGAGTCGGGGTAGAAGTTACAGGTAAGATGATCCTGGTGTTATCTATGAAAGCAGGTGGAGCTTAGAAAACCTAGTGTTCTCTTCAGCTACTTATTTCATACAACACGCAATCATTCACACCTGTACATTGATCCAAATAGGTATATTGATATGTTAACATGGTAAGCAAAGACAAATAGGAAAACAGTATGTACATTATAGGTAAAGAACAAAATAAAACTTGATATGTTTATGCAGATATTACGTATACATACATACGCAAGGAGGTGGTGAAAAATTTTCAACCTAATCTGCTTCAAAAAACCAGACCAAATGAACAGATACTTTTTTTTTATTTTTTTTTTAAGGGCTTTTTGTTAGGCTGAGAACTTTTCAAGCATGGGTAAATGTAAAAGAAAAATACCACATACAATGTTTGGTTCCTTATACTAAACTCCAGAAATTGCCTGACTTTTCTTGTCATGTCCTATCTTTACAACAGTCAGTCAAAATAGTTTTGTTGTCCTATCTTGGCTGAAGCTGCCCAATTTTCACTTTCGAGCATTGACAGTTCAAAAGCATCTACATGGCCTTGGGAGTGCTGAATTATTTTCAACCATACAGTATTCATTTAGCACAATGTCACAATCCTCTCACTACCTTTACATCTTGGAGTCCATCATGGTATGTACAGAAGGTTACATCTTCCTTCCTTTCATATTCCATTTGTAAAAAGGAAGTTCCCCTGAACAGCTTCTCCTGAAAACTGCTCATTTGTGAAAGAAAAGCCGAAGACGATGTTTCCCTGTACACACCAATCTTGATGTCTTCATGTCTAGAGTAAACCATTATTTTTCCTATATATCTTCATAAACTATACTTACTTCCTCCTCTTAGATCCATACAAGCACCTCATTCAGTAGCCCTCTATCTTGAATGATTCTGGGACCTTGTATTGGATAGAAATTAGTTAAAAAAAAAAATACCAACACACACAGTCAATCATAAATATACAAAGAGCAACTATTTGAAACAAAGATGGAATACACAACTACTTCAACTATCAAGCAAACTATTATTCATTAATATTTATCTAATGACCAAGTGA
Organism: Acanthosepion pharaonis; assembly: GCA_903632075.3. NCBI lineage: Eukaryota > Metazoa > Mollusca > Cephalopoda > Sepiida > Sepiidae > Acanthosepion > Acanthosepion pharaonis. The sequence goes on along the minus strand of CAHIKZ030003267.1, from coordinate 105,256 downwards.
AGAAAAACTGAGATGAAGCATGAAGAATTTACCAAGTTGGAAGAACTTGCCAGTAGATCTTGAAAATCAGCATTTGAAATTCAAATTTTGATCTAGTCTTTTAATAGCAATTGTTATTATTTGCAGGAAATGCAACCGTTCACTTGCTACCAGTAATACCCAATTTGACTGTATTTCCCTTTTTATGTAAATTTAAAAAATAAATTGACATGGACACTATTGCAGTACAAAAGTACTCAATGTTTCAACACTTTTTGTCAGTTGTTGCTTGCTTTTAATCAGCTTCAACTTGGCTGAAATCCTTTTTTGTAAAATGGTTTATAGATTTGAGTCTTTTGTATACAAAAGCAAAATGACTCTCAATATTATATATAGGTATTGAAAAGTTACATTAATCTTTAATTATAGGATAAATGTGTGTTCTCAAATATCAGGCACACCTTCTGTTTATTTGTGTATGTATGCATATATATATATATATATATATATATATATATATATATATAGGATTACACACACACACACACACGTTTGTGTGTGTATTTGGGCAGCAGTCCTTTTTTATACAAGTTTTATTAAATATGACACAGACAAGAAATATCTTGAACAATTTTTCTTTTTTGGGGATTGAGTTCGTGTGGAGAAATACTTCATTCTGTTATCTTCTTTTTTTTTTTAACAATATGCACAAGAAATGCCGTAGCTGTTATCAGAAACTAAACAAAATCTCTGCTTAGAACAAAATTCCCATCACAAAAATGTCTCCCATACCACAACACGGTATAGAAACCAAAACAAAAAAATATATATATATTAAGAAAACTCATTAATGAAAATTACAAAAGTATTGCCTAAAGTACTTTTGAATTAATGCTATAAATATAAAAGCACAAGAAAAATTAAATGAATAATCTTACAAGATATTCTTTATCTATTATATTTAACAAAACAAATATATGAGTGGACATTGAGGTCAACACCAAGTGACAACTTTTTTTTCTTGCTTGAATGCAGTCTTCAGTCTGTGTGGGTCGTTCACTTAGCAAAGGTCAATTATTTCCAGTTTGTGTTTTTCTATTGAATAGAAAAATCATAAAATTATAATGTAATTATATTATAGTCATATTATAATTATAGAAATGAATAAAAATAAAGAATGTAGTTTTATTGTATTAGATTTTTGTTAACTTTTAAATTTTTATTTATTTATTGTTACCTTAGAATGTTTTCTATTCATTAATTATTCATTAATACAGGAATCCCTCAATTAATGCATTTATGATTATTGAACTAAAATTTTTATGTACCAAAATTCAATTAGTGCATGCATAATACTTGATTAGTGCAGTAAAATATTCCTCAGTTTAACCATAGTAATTGAAAACTGATTTTTTTATGTACATTATTTACATTATTCGGTTTATTGTCCTCATGTTTGTCACCTTATTTATTACGTTTTGGCCATTGTATGCTCCGGCCTTCTTCAGGAGGTTGGAATGTCAAACTGAACCCTTTATTTCACTCACTGGCACAGTGGATAAAGGTGTTGGTTAGAACCAGTGGCAGGACCCATGGAGTGTGAGTTCAATACCCGGTTAAGGCAGTGGAGAACTTTCAGAGGGAAATTAACAAGAGATAACTGATAACTGACATCCATTAAACATGGCACGTGGAACTAGAACAGTCTACCCCAGTGAGCGAAATAAAGGGTTAAGTTCGACATTCCAACCACCTGAAGAAGGCCGGAGCATACAATGGCTAAAATGTAATAAATATGGCAACAAAGATGAGGACAATAGTTCAAATAATGTAAATAATGTACATAATACCTCATCTCAGAAATATAAACTGATTTTTTTATACTTACTGATTAAGATTTTTTAAAATTTAAAAATGGGTAAATATTTTATTTGTCAAAATCAGATTAATAAATATTAATTCATAGCATTTTTATTGTATCTTCTTATATATATATATATGCTTGTATTTTAATTAAAAAGCATGCAAATTAGCAATTAAATGTGAATATGACTAAAATTTGTGGTACAAATTACATCATTTCCTATAAGTTATTATATTCACTTAATACATATCTTTTAATGTACACATTAGAGCCACACTAATCGAGGGATTCCTCTATTAAATTTACTTAGTCATTGTTATGTAAGCATTTTTGTATAGTTTGTTAATTTGTTTATTTTTTATTTACTTAATTTATTTAATGGTGTATGTGATTATCTTATTTCCAATATATAAGTTTTTGGCTTTGTGTAAAATATATTATCCTTGTTGTAATGCATTTTTCTAGGTGATGTTTTAAAAGATCTTGATTTTTAAGTAACACAGTAAAAAGTTCTGATCTTTATTTAGTAATTTATGTTGTCCTAAGAAAAATTTTATAGCTATTTTTTTCATCCAGAAAAAGTTAACAGTATTGTTGTAGGCTGGTCTTTTTTTTCCTTATTTTCTATAATATTTTTGATCTATTTTGCTTTCTGTTTTTAATTTCCCATATATGTTAAGAATCAAGTTGTTCACATATTGTTAAAATGTTTTGTGTGTGGTTTCTCCATTTCCAGAGTCCTCCAGTTATTCCTATATATATATATATATATATATATATATATATATATATATATATATATATATCTTTGTTATCTGCTGTTTTTACCATGATTTCATTTATTATATTGCTTTTCAAGCAAATTCATGCTTTGCTCTGCAGTTACAGCTGCATTTTGGAGGTGTTAATGATTTCTGAGTTACTTTTCTCATGTGATTTTTCTTATTTGTGTCATGTTCTTTGCACAACTTTAGCTGATTTTTAATGTATTTCTGTTGAATATATTATGGAGTCTGTTTGATTGGAAAAAGTGTTTGTGGATGAGTTTAATTAATGCTTTTCTTATATTTGTCTTTACATTTCTATCATGGTTAAACCATGCAATTTCCTTTTCCTGTTGGCATTTTTTGCATTATGCGGTGTGTATGAGAATGTTGCTAAAAATCCAGTATATTTTAAGTTTGTTGTTATGTTTGTCAAATTTTCAAGATTTGTCTTTTTTATTTATTTTTTTTTCTTGCTTGTTACAGTTTCTTTCAATTGAGAGACTGTGCTGCATGTGAGGCATACATAACTTTTCATTATTTTGCTTAGTTCATCTTGTTTGTATATGCCTATCAGCTCAAAGGTTTCATATCCATCAAAACTTCCCACTGTAATGCTGAATATTCCTTTTCTTCCCTTCTTTAGCCAAACAGCTTCATTGTCCAATTTCGCTATTTTTCACAGTGGTTGATTTTTTTTTAATTCATTTCTGCTTATTTTTATATATTCCTGAGCTAGGGAGATGACTTTATCTAGCATGTGTGTTCACTTATTAAAGGACAGAAATGTAGTTGTATAAATTTACAATTAGGTTTATAATTTTTATTACAGAATAAGTCTATGGTTGCATTTTGTGTTTTTTCACTGGTTTACTTTATGATCCAGAATGATGATGATATTTCATCATTCTAAAAACAAACTTTCCACTAGCGACAAATGATGATAAAGATATTTCATCATCCTTGGAAATAAAGATAAAAATTTCATCATCCTAAAACAACCTTGCCACCAGTGATGAAAGATGAGAAAGGTATTTCATCATTCTAAAATCTGAAACTTCATCATTATAAAACTGACCCTTCTGCCACAAGTGGGAGCAGAGTATCAGCAGAGTAGCAGGTAGCCAAAAGGAACACAATGCATGCATATCACAATTGCACTGGAAATCAAAAGTCAACAATCTTAAACACTATCCTTAACAACAAAATTCTCAGAACAAGCAAAAACAAGAACAAACTTTTAAAGAAACAATAATACTGAGAAGATTTTTTTAGCATACACCAGACCAATATCGGTAATTCATATCACGATAAAGAAAAATACACATTCTTGTTATTAATGTCAATACATACCTCCAGTTTTATTGTTATCGCTGTACATCTTTTTTTTTATTCATTTCTTTTGTCAGTATAAAAAAATTAAAAAGGATTCCTCTACCAACTACTATTACAAACATATATGACAACAGGGTAATTACTACATCAACATCAACATCCAACTTACCAAATCCGTTACAACTCCTAACTTTGTTCTGATTTAATTCTTTCTTGTATTATTTTATTTATTTTACCTAGTTTACTTTTAATTGGGTGTATTGGGGGTCTGCAATCCAAGATGTGCAGTAGTGTAATGGATTGTGGCTTGGGATAAGAAATGGGAGAGTAAAGTCCAAATTCCAGTCAATTTTGTTACATTTATTTATATGCTAATACATTGGAGAAAGATATGAATCCATTGCTTCTTTCTCAGTTATGGATAAATAGCAAAACAATCTAAGCCCTCTACCCTTGGTTGGCAACCAGTCTAGGAGAAAGAAAATTGGAGCCTGGAGAGGGTTGGTCTTGATATCAGGCTATCTTGTCCTAGATACACCACTGCTGCTGTGGTGCCCCTTTTTGAAACAACATGATCTGAATATTGTGTGCTCAATCATGCAACACACTGTCACCACTCAGTCGACTTCAGTGTTCACTCTTATATTTACACCCACTGTATCTTGGATACTGAGCACTTTTACTCCTAAACATAGCATACCTTAAAACTATATATATATATATTCTGTGGAGCACCTAACCAGAGGGGAATGAGCACAGCATAAATGAAGGAAGCGATTTAAGTATGGTATGAAACATAGCCTCAAAGATTCTAAAGATTGTTATGGACACTTGAGAAAATTTGACCAAGAGTCATGCAACTTGGAGGAAGCTCATCTGAGATAGATATAGTGATTTTGAATGTGAGTGAAGCATGCTGTATTGAAACACTACTCCTCTCTAAAAAAATAAAACAAAACACGTTGTTTGTAGATGTCCAACAAAAATTAATGTGTAATGTATATCAATGCTTTCTTCTCTCAGCAGCAGGTTTGGTAAACTCAATCTAAAGTTGCATGGGCCAAGAATCGAGCAACTTGCGATAAAGTTTTGCCATCATGTCCACTGAAGCATACCTGTCCTTGGCATGTAGGTCAGCTAATGATTTAGCCAGAAATTCCATAATGCACAAAGATGTATTTCTGCTGGTGAACTCAAAACATAGCATACCTTAAAACTATATATATATATATATATATATATATAATGTGTGTGTGTATTTAGGCAGCAAATTCTCTTTTAAGCATGTCTTATTAAATAAATTGAAACAAATGTTATCTCTGCTTATTTTTAGCATAATCTGTTCATATTCACGTATATTTTTCTGTGTATTACAATCAAATGATGCAAGAAATGCACTGTAATATAATGTACTTGGGAAATAAAAGTGATTTTCATTGTTACAGTGCATTTCTTGCACTAAAACATAAGCAGACATAATGTTTGCAATTTATTTAATTAAACATGCCTAAAAGATATATAGCTGAGAGCTATCCACACAACCTTGTTCTGAAAATCCCATAGAAATATAAAATTGAATCACCATGCAGTCTTGATTCCTATGTTCATGCTGTCTATTTCTATAAATGTTCCATCTCCAATACGGATATCACTTTCTCTATAAATAAGGATGTGTGGGTGGTGCAATAGCTAGCTGTTCAGAATAAGAAATCCAAGAGCCAGATTGATCACTCACGTACCTACTTATATTTACTTATTCAGTTATATATATATGAAATATGTGGTGCAGTTCAATTTATATTACATGAATCATTCATACAAAAAACAGATTAGTGAAGTTAATGATATAAATGACGAGAATACATCTTCGTAAACAAATTTATTAAAATCACATTAACCCACGAACCTCTAGATGAATGTTATGATCACTGTTTTTAATAAATTCAACTTGTATAAGGTTTTTTTTTGTTAGTACTTTCATCTGTTCATACAGACATCGTCAGGCATGGAAATTGATTTGTTTGTTTTTTTAAATACATCCAGGTAATAACAGGACACAAAAGATTAGATGTGAATTGAAACATGTTTTTTAGAAATGTGTTATTGTTAACTGTAAGAAATTCTGGAGCGTGCAGTCACAATACTAAGGTTGAATTTTTGAAAATTTAAAAGAGAGTGCGTTTTTTTACTAATATGTTAATTGAAGAATTCTTTTATCGTAGTATTTTTTTTCAGTCAATGTGGCATGAACTAAATTGTTCAACAAATAGAGCAATGTCACAGCTATTATCCCTGAAGTTGCATGTTGGATCAGTTTTTTTTTAAATCAAATATGTGGTGCAGTTCAATTTATATTACATGAATCATTCATACAAAAAACAGATTAGTGAAGTTAATGATATATCATTAACTTCACTAATCTGTTTTTTGTATGAATGATCCATGTAATATATATATATATATAAAACAAAAGGAAAATTTATCTTAGTCAATGCATTTCATCCTCTGATGGACTTTATCAAGGCAAATGTAAGGCTTTTATTTTGCAAGATGTATTTATATACAAAAGTAAAAACATTTATTTTTCAATAAAATTTAGAACAATCAAACATTCTTCAGGTTAATTGAAAAGCTGAGGTAAACTATGGAAGATGCTAAGTGATGTAATTTAATGTCTAATAAACAAAAGTAAGTAAATGTTTAACCTGATGCAAAATGAAATCCTTACATTTGCATTATTTACATTATTTGTACTTCATCTTCATTGCTATATACACAATGTTTCGGCCGTTGTATGCTCCAACCTTCTTCAGGTGATTGGAATTTTGAACTGATCTCTTTATTTCGGCCACTGGAATAGATTGTTCTAGTTTCACGTGCCATGCCTCTTCCGAATGTCTCGGTTATTTCCCTTTAACTCAACTCTCCAAATTTTTTGGTTCACCACTGCTGTAGCCTGGTATTGAACTCACAACTCTTTGATCTAGTCACTGGCTCTAACCAATGCTTTCATCCACTAGGCCATGTGTTCTCAAGGACACATGGCCCATTGGATAAAGGCAGATGAAATAAAGGGTATGGTTCAAAATTCCAATCACCTGAAGAAGGCCGGAGAATACAAATGCTGAAATGTTGTGAATATAGCAATGAAGATGAGGATAAGTCTGAATAATGTAATTTATCATAATATCTCATCTTAGAGATACAGAAAGACCTTAGATTTGCCTTGATAAAGCCCATCAGAGGAAAAAACATACTAAGATAAATTTTCCTTTTGTTCATATTATCCTTTTACAGAAATATATATTACGCCTTTATCCACTGGGCCATGTGTCCTTGAGAAGAGTTGAGTTAATGGGAAATAACTGAGACATCTGGAAGAAGCATGGCATGTGGAATTAGAACAATCTACCCCGGTGAACCTTAATGAAGGGTCCGGTTCAAAATTCCAGTCAACTGAAGAAGGCTGAAGCATACAATGGCTGAAATGTTGTGTATATGGCAATGAAGATGAGGATAACAGTCTGAATAATGTAAATAATCATAATATCAGAGATATAGACAGACCTTAGATTTGCCTTGATAAAGTCCATTCTTAGTTATATCTGAAATTTTACATACACATTACTATTGGTATGTTGACTTAAGTCTCTGTTATTTATTATTCTTACAAGCATATAACCAATTTGACTTAATTGTATTAAATGAAACATGAAAATCTTTCAAATATTTATTCTTCCAAGCTTCAAAAGACAGCATTTGTTTTTTTTTTCTAAAATGATTTTATAATAAACATTAATTAAATGTTTAATTAATCATTATTTCAATGTGTTCAGTAGATTTTTATTATAGATTGCTATATTTTTACCACACCATTTTCTATATTTGTGTTAATGCACCTCATCAGCAAGGCATGATCAGTAGACGTTACTAAGTAATGAGTTATTTTAATGACTAAGCTAAACATGGGAAGTACTTCCTTTGTCCTCCTTTAACTTCTGATGGCATCAATAACATAATACCTTTATATCTTTAGTGTTACTGATATACTGGGATCTAATTACAAATGTGACAAACATTTGATATTTTTACAACCACTATAAAGAAGACAGATACATCCAATCATGGCCAGAAGTGCTTGGTAACTTGCTAAATCATGTACCTGACCTTTTTAGTTATGTATTTCTTATTACTATAAATGTTATATTGAGTGGAAATGTGTTGTTGACTAGATATACCTGTTTCATTCATTGGTGCTTCTTTTATAGAAATTGATATCTGGGCAATAAAAAATCTTAATACAGAAAATGTGCCTTTCTTACATTGTTTAAGCTCAGCTCAGTTTAGCCTACTCAGCCAAAAGAGACCTTACAGCAACTCAAGACTCTTTTGCAAAAAAATTTTTAAAAATCTCTTGTTATTGAGTGCTTTTTGCTATACTGGCAAGCCTCTCCAGGTTGAATTTTTTTTTTTTTTTTTTTTTTTGGTCATTTTAGATCTTGGCTAGATGATCTACCCTCCCCACTGTGCGAGTTTGGTTTGCTTGCCAGATTGTACTCCTCCAGTTGTATGGAAGGTAATCACCTTACTATTACTGGCTACCTGAAGATTGTGTGCAAACACATGAAGCTTAAAGTAGTGGCTAGTCATTGCTTACCTGATTATTCAATTCATATATATATATATATATATATATATATATATATATATATATATATGATAATAATGGACTCTCCCGTCATTTTCGACGTATGAGGATCTGACAGCTTATTGATTCAGTTATGAAATTTTGTGCGATAATCTTAAGTGGCATTTAAGACAAGCTAGTGATTTACAAAGGAGGCCACATATGGAGCAAGTGTGAGGATTGTGAGATTAGATCACTGTTAGATTGGGTGACCATTTAGATCTTGCTCTCACTTCTTGAAAATGATTCAGACAAGCAGATTGAAAATTGCTGAGTCCACTAAAGCATGTTGATCTCCATTCTACTCGCTCCAAGTCTAAGCGCGCAAGGGTGTTATGTGGTATATTATATATATATATATATAAAAAATGATGCTACTCAGTTTCATGTGATACTCATTTTGCCTGATGATTGTTTTCACATGAAACTGAGTAGCGATTTTTGATATCATTGAATTAAAATATATTTAGTTTGTGTCAACTTTCACATCGACCCCCACCATCTCAGTTTATTTTAAATTTTAAGCTTTTATTCATTCTTTTTGTGTGTATATATATATATATATATATATATATAAAACTTAGGTAGGCTGGTCATGTTGTGAGAATGGATGAGCATAGACTTCCAATAAAGGTGCTGTCTGGACAACTACCAAACTCCTAGCCTTCAGTTGGATGTCCACTCTTACGCTACATTGACAAATTGAAAGAACTTGAAACATCTCAACTTTGATCTGAAAACCAGTGAAGCCTAAGCATCAAACCAAAAGGAGTAGCATAAGACATGTTTAATTAAGTTGAAGGGTTTTGAAGAAAGTAGACTGAAGCACTGTGATCAGCTTTGTCAAGCTCTGAAGCAAAAACGCCATCAAAATCCTGCTTTAACAAATTTCATCTATCAGTGTGGTTTTGTTGCCCACAGCAAGGCTGGGCTAGTATCACACATAAGAAAGCACAAATGAAATATGTTTTTTCCCTTACCTCATTTTCTCTATAATAGCCCCTGCTAGCATGCATAAGTGTAAAATGAAAGACATCATCCATTGCTGACTCTCATTTAACGTTTCATGATAAACGCTTCCTATACATATACATATATATATATATATACTTATTAAAAGTAACAAATTCATTGGTATATAGTTCAAGTGGATCCTAGTATTATAAAATATTAAAACTGATCCACAAAAAGAGATCACTGTATTTATTATTACAGAGCAAATAATTAATAAACAATAAAATCTAAAATCACCTCATATGGGGAATAGCCTATTTCGACAGACAAAATATAGGTCATCTGTCTTATTAACCCTGTTGTGGACTGAGTTTGTGTCAGAAATAGAAAAAAAACAAAAAAACAGATATGCAATGTGATTGGCCTTGATCTGCCATCTCATCTACAGTCGCTCTCTCACAGATATGCTGTAACCTCCTTCTGTCTTTTCTACAAATACTTTCACAGTAACTGCTCTGACAAGCTACTTTCACTAGTTCCCAGACTGCATGTCAATCAACATCTCCAAATGCCTTGATCTATTCCCTGTCCTTCTCTCCATCCGTTCCTCTCTCATGTCTCTTTACTCTCACTCACACTCTCTGTAACCCTTTGTGTGTTAGTGGCATCCCACCTTGCTTGGGGGTGAAATGCTTAAAAAAAAAAGTTAACCTTTTAACATTAATTTGGTGTTATATGAAGAAGGAAATATTAATTTAAAACTAAAAGAGGAATAAAAAGTAAGTTTAAAATATATAGATTAATGGTTTCAGCTGTTGTACACTCCTGCCTTCTTCAGGTGGTTGGAATGTCGAACTGAACCCTTTATTTCACTCACTGGGGTAGACTGTTCTAGTTCCATGTGCCATGTTTAATGGATGTCAGTTATCAGTTATCTCCTGTTAATTTTCCCTCTGAAAGTTCTCCACTACCTTAACCCGGTATTGAACTCACACTCTTTGGGTCCTGTCACTGGATCTAACCTTGAGGACAGAAATAAGAGATAAGAATTAGTTATACATTTGACATTTGAAAAGTTACAGGGGAGTGAATATTATGGAAATATAGTAGCTAATTAAACCTAAAATTTGGATTTGTTTTTATGTCAACATTTTAACACTAATCCATTCCTCTGATTCAATAGTTGGCTTTGAGGACACATGGAACAGTGGATAAAGGCGTTGGTTAGATCCAGCTCTGCCAATTTCTCCTGTGTCATTTTTTGTATCAGGTATTAGGGACACCTTCTCTAGCCTTACCATCACTCCTTCCATCTCCTAGGCTATTTTAGTTCATCTGATCCAATTCATTCAACCCAATTCTCAATTTTACTAGCTAGTAGATATTTGAATTTTAAAATTTTGTTGATCTAGTTTTTTATTTAAATTTCAGCCATCTGGCCTTGTTGACTTCTCATTTTCTTAGTTTAAATCTGGTTATAAAGGTGGTGTTAAATCTACATGGAAGCTAATTGCATTTAAATCAGCAGCAGGAGGTACAACCCCTGCTGGTTAAAAAAAGTGGTACAATCCTGGAGCTGTATTTAAGCTCTGCCAATTTCTCCTGTGTAAGTTTTTTAAATCAGGTTCCTGGTAAAGCCATGTCCCTTTGAACATGAAGTTGCTGTTGCTATTCCCTTGTGTCTGATTTTGTATCTTCTCTATTGGTAGGATCAAATTTAAATTTTTGGTTTATGCTAAAATCTGGTTAACTGTCAATTAAATTTGGCTTTATTACAGATTCATTTCACTCAAAAATTTATCAGAACCAATTGGATCCGTCTTAATTGGATCCTTCTTAATTTTTTCTTTATGGAAAACCCAATTACACTTTCTTTCAACCATAAGCTATATATGACGAGGGCTGATGTCAAACCTCTGTGGTATGGTGAGATCTCTACCCACCCTTGTGTATGGGTCAGTTATAACAGATTTAGTACAGAAGATAAGGAAAATGAATATAGAATAGACTGCAGTAGAGATGGATTGAACTGTAAAATGATGAGTTTTCCTTGGTGTATGGATCAATTATTACAGATCTAGTATAGAAGATAAGGAAATTGAACATAGAAAAACAGTCTGTGCTACAAATCCAAAACATTAAGCTGAAAACTTGAGTCACGTTCTTAAATCAGATCAAGATATATGAATGTCAAGCATGATGCAAAAATTTATCAAAAATATCTAAATTCTATCAAATACATCTAAACTGTCAGTGAACTGCTTGAATGAGTGATTCCTGTGAATTTTGGTGAAGAACATTCTTCTTCAAACATTGTTGACTGGTACTATGGAATGAATACAATGAACTTTACCAAATAATATAAACATCATTATTTGTGGACTTTCAACAGCAGCCGTAATTAAAATAGATGGCACATGTAGCTTAAAGATGAAATAAGGACATAACCAACATGTTGATATTCTCTAATGGTGGAAGGAGCAATAACATCTACTGGTCATGAGAAACCTTTATTCCAGAAAAGTTTTTTAAGAGATTTTACAAATTTCAACTGAAAGCAGCATTAGCAACTCAGTCAATGAATGGTAAATGCTTCCTTGTAAGGAAATAATATTACGATTATAAAAAATAAAATTAAGGGTGACCTGATTCTAAAAAATATATTTCTTATAAATAGTCTTGTCAGAACAACAAAATATTAATATACGAGATCAATCAGTTAACAACAACTTTGTTTTTCTTGTAATATTCATGTTTAATGCCATCAGAGCTTGGGTATAATCACATAGACATCAGAGAATGTTTTCAACATGCTTCTTCTATTTGTCATGTCCCTTCATGACATTGGTGATCATATCCCTCCACTATTTCCTGTCCTTAATAAATTTTGATTTTTTTTTTTTTTTTTTTTTTCTATTACTCTTAATCCCTGTTCTGCCTTCTATTTACTCAAGCTCATGAGGCGGGGTTTATCCATTGTATTCCTCTCCTCCTCTTGCCTTCAATCTTGCCCTCTGAGTATCAAATTTTCCAAGCCCTCTATCTTCATGAATTTCAACTCTCTCTTTCTGATGTTAATTACAAATGTCCTTTTTGTGTACATTTTCTCTAAAACTTTGTCATGGCTCACATGTTTGGTCCATGGTATTCTCAGTATCCTCCTGTAGAATCATATTTCTGATATCTCAAGTTTCTTCTTCATCTGTGAGGAGATTTTCCAGCTTGTGCTGCCATATTGGATGACTGATATAATAGTTCATTACTCTTTTCTTTGTTTTTAATGAAATTTCTAATGATATTTTCCTGTTTCTTAATATTTTGCTTAGCTTTTGGAAAGCATCTTTTGTTGCTTCAGATTTTGGTGCCATGCTTTCTGTAGTACTCCAACCTTGAAAAAAGTCTTTAACAATTCAAACTTCATTGATCTGTCTCCCCTTGATCATAATTAATGATTAATAATACTCAAAAATTGAAGGTTCCAACTAATGAGCCTTTTCTTTTTGTGTGTTAGTTAAGATTTAGTATATTTCTATATACCAAGTTAGACAACTACTTGAAGATTGTCCATAAGCAATCAAATTAGTCCAAACAGTGCAATCTATTGAGTATGTTGAACCAAGGGCTCTTTAAGTGATCACTGCAGATTTTAAGTTATTGATCGAATTGTCATTGGAGGCAAGAACGAATTAGGAAGTAACTTGAGTTGGTGAATAATTTGGATTTGGCTGAAGATCAATAACATTGTTCCACTGAAAAATAGAAAACTTTGATTGAAAATAAATGACTGGATAATGATGATGATCCTCAGATATTTTGATAAAATTCTTTTATATCTATGAATGTTAAAGCAAAAACAAAGAATTTCAAAGTTCAAAATATACTCATGATTATTTTCCATTTTTATAAAGTGACATTTCTGATTTAATTGAATTTGAAATTTCTTGAAAATAAAGTCAATTTGTTTAAATTTTATTTTACACTTTCCCTGAAAAAGAGAAAATATTTTAGATTTACTTATTTATATATACGGGAAAAAGATATACAAGGTTTTTGTATAGCAAGAACTATTTTAGATGAAAAAAGTATGACAAAATTTTCGTGTTATACATGTCATCCTTTAGTATTTTATCAGACTAAATTTACATTGATGCAACTACACATGTGACTGAAGGAGAGGGGATGCTAAGACTTTTAAATTTAAATGTTTTTTTTTCCTTACATATGTTTTGGGGAAAATCAAGACAATTTCATTTAGTTTCTTTTTGTTTTCATCACTTTTGTTATTAAATATTTCCCATTGTGGTAATAGATGATCCACTAAGAATGGTGTTATTTTCTAAGAACATGGATGTATATTTACCGTCAATTTAATCTTGAGATCATGCAGAGAAAATGTGTGTCAAGGTACTTTAAATTAGGACAGAGGACAAAGCTACATTGTCACAAAGACACATAAAAGCAGTAGAAAAATATGCCAAAAATAATGACATATTTCCATCATGGCCTCAGTGAGCCTAAAAATGTTGTTATAACTACAAAAAAACATTTTTTACATGAAGATTAAAAATATTTATGAAAAAATATCAGTGTTCATAAAATAATTTCCGAGATAATAATTTGACTAATCAATGAGAAAGTTTTTTTTAATAATGAGCAATCAAAATTGATCAAATAAAATCCTAAAATACACAGACTTTATGACCTGAAAAAAAAGACACAAATGCAGCTTATTATAGTAAGGGATTGACACTGCACCCTATTGCTTGTTCTTGATCTGCCTGTAATGAAAATGTTGCCAAGAGAAGGCAATCTTTCACCCGCCGCAAAAAGAATTAAACTTACAACATGCATTGTTTGTAGCCATAAGCAGAATTGATTTTGGTGTGATTCGAACCTGAGCCTCATATTAACAAGATGAGGTTAATTTAGCTGAGTAGAAAGAATGCACAATAGACAACACAAAGATCAAGCACTTTGTGAGAGAATAAAAGATTGAATGATATTGACACTGGAAGTTCGGGAGAAGGCGTTCTTAACAGTGTTAAGACAACCAGGGTGAGAAGGAAATTGAAATGAGCAACCATGTTTCTTTCCTTTTGTCTTTCACTTCACTACCAAAAACTCAAACAAATGCTTAAATCATAAACAAACATCAAGTAAAATCAAAAATTAATCTCTCCCTAATGTTATTCTTTTTTTTTTTTTTTTTGTAATACTTCTACAGGCAGAAATTTGGTCTATCAATGGGTTTACCTCTTAATGTGGTATTGGCATGATTTTTCAGAATTTCTAGAAACTGGGGCCTTTTAAAATATTTTTCTGCACAATATATATATATATATATATATATATCAATGATGTTTCATTAATATATCACTACAAAATAATATCACCTGATTTTGTAAATAAACTAAACAACATTGAACATGCAATCAAATTTATTTATAAAACAATATGTCAGCTTTCTTTGATATTATATTAAACCATGTAAAAGTAAACGTCTACTGAAAATCCACTAAAAATGATCTTGTACATTTCTACACACACCACGACAAAATAAAATTTCCATTTATGAGAAGTTAGAATTTGTTGTCCACAATTATTTACATGATGAAAAGAAATACATAAACACTTTTAAGCTTCATCCAATATCTTATTTCATAAACAAGTTTTAAAAATTTCCAAAAGAAAATATTAGCTACTAACTCCAAAATGACTACAACTGAAAAGAATTTATCTAAATATGAAATTTGTCAAAACTACTTCAAAAGCAATAAGAGAATTCATAAAGACAAAAACAAAATATTTACTGTCATTAAACCTGAAGGAGAAATGTTTTATAGGACACCACTTAGGTAAGCTAAGCTGGTCACGTCATGTAAGTAGTGTGGCGAGATTTGAATTAGCTCAGACTACTGTAAAGAGAGACATGTCATCTAGTGTTGTTAAGTGTCAGTGGCCATAGGCAATACTGAGCATAAAACATGGTGGCAGTGCTGACAGAACAATGAAGGGGAAACAATAACAGTACAAGAGTAACAGACAAGTATTAATTTTCACCTTTTTGTGTTTATATTGTGAAAATTCCAACTATGTATATATAAGATGGTGGACCCAGCTGGAAATGAACAACATGCTCAGCAGCCATTAGCTGGCATAAGGCCACCCCAGTTCCTGTGTTTGAATGACAATTTAGCTGAATATTGGAAACTGTTCAAGAATAGGTGGCATAACTATGCCATTGTGGAATCTTCCACAACAAACCAGCCTTACCTCTTTTTAGGAAATGTACTCTTCCTATCTGGTAAATAACATCCTACTTTCATACAAAATATCAACAAGCAACCATTGGTCAATCACCTTCAAACTAGCTCGTTGATTGGTCAGTTCCAACCAATCAAACCGCCTGCACGCGACAAATCTGTTTTACTGCGTTTTCCATTTGAGCCTACCACATGATACATGACCATTATATAAACCCAACACATGTGATAGTCTTTCTCTCTGTTCCTGCTCAAGCCTAACTTATCTACATGACTCATACATCTGAACACGCCGCCAAAATATGACCCTAAAGGAACTCTCATCTCGACTAATACAGTGAGATGTTAAATGAACAATATTTAATTCATGCAAGTATTATTTCTGAACTCTACCTAACTTGTTTACACAATTTCAAACACTCAATACGAACTCATTACATTCTATTGCAATTTAATATTACTTTCTCATAATATGAACTCAGGTACAACTATTTAGCTAATCAAAGGGACACAACTCTGTCCTACCTTTTCACTCAGTATTCATGCATGTATACCAAACACCAATAAATTCAATTATTATGTTTGAAACAATGTTTGTGAATCATTATTTCTCCTTTCTTGTCTAACGTCAAGAGTTTTTGATCTTCATAAAATATATAATAGGGAGAGAGGTCTTATTAGGAAAGTACATCTGGAGATGACCTTGTGCCAGCTTTATCTCCAGAGAGAGAAATTAACCAAATATGTTCTACCCTCTACACCATTATCATGTATTTGCATGGCCAACAACAACAGTACCAAATAGCCTTACTTCTGCACACATTAGGGGATGACACATTGATGGTTTATAACAGTTTTCATTTTCCAACACCTGAAAAACAGCAGACACCGGAAGAAATTCTTGAAGTATTCAACAGATATGCAATTGATGAAACTTATGTCACCTACGAATGTCATGTATTTCACACAAGGAAACGAGAAGAGTCCAAGAGTGTAGAAGCTTTTATAACTGCATTGCAGACACTAATAAAAAATATGTGACTTTTATGACAACTGCATGTGGTCAATACAAAATGACCAAATTGTTTGGGGTATATGGAATCCCCAAACACAAGCAGAACGGCTAAACATGATAGAATTAGTTGCAGAGGTGCATTGATAACTAATGGTGAATACAGCTCAACAGTCTCAAGTTTTAAGACCAGAACAAGTACGCAAGTTTGCTACAACGATGAAGAAGAGTTTGAGAAGAAAATCAAAACTCAGAGTAGAATGCCACTTCTGTACTTCTTGCTATGAACCAGATGGAGAACAATGTCAAACTTATGGAAAAACATTTCTGAAATGCCAACCGCATGAATTACTTCATGGCAAAATGCAAGTCGGGGGAAAAAATGGATTCAGACAGTGTACACACAGCAACTGATTTGGAAATAGTAGTCAGTCAGACTTTGAGCATGTGGATATGATCACGACTAAAGGGAAATCTAGCAGTCTCACACATGGGACAGTTTGAGGTAAAATGATGGTGAACGTGGAAATAATTGTGTTTCAGCTTTCAGTAAATTTAAGTGCCAAACCCATTCATAAAAGAAGTCTGAAGCCCACTGACAAGACCCTAGTCATGTGGAATGGGGCAGAAATTAAACCACTAGATACAACCACATTAATATCAATTGGGAGCTGCACCAACAAAACTGGATTGAAGAAAACAGCAGAGGAACTTCGAAATGCATCCGTGAGGATTCAGCTTGTCCCAGCCTAGTCCTGCCACCTCAGCACTATTTCAGAAAATCAGTCAAAAGCAGCAAATTCAAAACCTCCAACAGATATAAACCCAGACAAAGAGAGAACCACAATGACACATCCTCAGGATGACTCGGTGCTAAAACACATTCTGGGAGAATAATCACTCACCTCTTGCTTATTACCATTTAAAAAAAAAAAATGTTTTTCAAAAGGGGAAAGATGTTTCATGAGACATCACTAACATAAGGTAAGCTAGTCATATGATGTAGGAGAGCAGGCAGTTTGAATTAGCACAGACTCTACTGTGAAAACTGACATGTCAACTCATGTGGTTGAGTGACCGTGTTGGTGACCATAGGCAATGATGAGCATGGAACAAGGATTTAACAAAAAACCCGTCCCAAGAAATACACAGTTGAAACATTTAGAAATCTAAATAAAAGATTATATGACTATTTACACTATTTACATCATTCAGACTCTTGTATGACGCGAGTATAATTAGGAGGGAAGCATTTTTATTGGTCGAGAAATAGAAACACTTTAAAATATTATTTTATCTTTCAACCGGAACTTGTATGTCGGGAACATGCGTAAACAAAGATAATGGTCATTTTGTGACGGGGCCTTGTCCCATTCACATCCGGCTCTCGCTCTTGAGTATGTTAGTTTATTTGCCTGTAAATCAGCCAAGATATGTCTTATTTTATAACATACTCATCTTTATTGCCATCTTCACAATGTTTCGGCCATTGTATGCTCCAGCCTTCTTTATGGATTATTCATTCAATGCTTTTATCCACCGGGCCTAGGATAGATTGAGTGACATCGACACATTGTTTAAGTGATCCAAAAAGTGACTTGACCCAAAGAGTTTTAAGTTCAATACTTGGCCACAGTAGAGGGAACAAAATCTTGGAGATTTGAGTTACTAAAGGGAATTAACTGATAATGAGATACCCAAAAACAATGGCATGGCACATGGAATTAGAATTAGCTACACTCACGGATCAAATAAGAGAGGTCAGTTCAAAATTCCAACACATATCACCTGAAGAAGGTCGACGCATGCAATGGCTGAAACATTGTGAATATGGCAATAAAGATGAGGACAACAATCCAAACAATGTAAATAGTTACAATACCTGATCTCAGAAATATAGACAGAAGATTATATGAATAGAACATTTTTTTTGCAAAACAAAACACACAATACATTAGTCATTCAAAAATTGCAGTTTTGATGAAAAAAGAAAGTTATTCAGGCAAAATGTATTGAAAGTGCACTAATTTCTGAATCCTATATGATAAATTTATATCCAGTATTATCCAACATGTTACCTTCTTCACAAAAGTACTTTGAATAATGTCCTGAAGATGAGACACTGCAAATAGAAGAATTAAACACAATGATGATAAAAAGTTTAATGAGATCAGTTAATTTAACACAATAATCGTTCAGACATCAAAACTTAAATATAAAAACTGCAACTTCTCTATATCTTTAATCTCTTGACGTAAAAATGGAGTTTTGGTGTTCATTGTATTTCTAGTGCAACTTTCTGGCTTTTTATATACATAAAACTGATCCTATCAATAAAGATGTTCCTTGTCAGAATGAAACGTGTCACTAATGTCTTTCCAGCTTATTCATTTATTTGCGTATCTATGCACACACACACACACACACACACACACACAGAATAGCAGCATGCATGTTGATATCACAGAAATTCCCAAGCCTTTATTGGTTGAACAGACCTTCGAAGCTATGAACGCCCCCCCACCAGGACCCCACCATTTTCACAGTAGTAAACCATCCCTATTCCCTTTGTATTCTTGTTCAATCTTAACAGCTTCTTCCCCAGAAATATTACTTTGTGATACAAACTCCCAAGAGAATGCTTCCCAGACAACTACAATCTTGGTCTCTTTTTTTTTTTTTTTTTAAGTCCAAGGCCAACCAATATCCATCTTACAAATCCTGATAATGTTTATTTCTTAATCCCTCCTTCCCTTTCCCTTAAAATCTCCCTTAGCAACCATCTACTTTGAGTTCCCTTGGGTCTTGTATTTAGTGATCTATCAGTAAATAAAAAAATAATAAAAAAAAATGTTGTGCTTTAGCATCTTGTGAGTTAGTGTAAACAATGGCTGAGATGTTTTGCCAAGGCAGCACGAGAGTACAAAAGAAGCAAGTTATTAGGTTTCCGATCGTGAAGATAGTATCATTTGTGTGTATTGGGAATACCTGGTAGAAGACATCATCACAGCTCAGTGGCTGATTCTTGTTGATTGTGACCAGATGCAAATGGCTAGAATTGTTTTAACACTGGCTCAGATCATTTACATTCAGTATGGAACGTACAAGACCACATATTAAGCAAGTCAGTTTAACATTCTTTAGCTTCTGTAGGATATAAGAATGAAAGATCCACCAAAAGTGCCCCTGTTAATATCATGTCACTGGACACAACACTACACCTGGGCTCATGATATTGCTAATTGAATCCTGGATTATTTTTTTTGCAGCTTATCAAACTTTTGCAGATTATTTAAAGTATTATTTATTTATTTTTGAACTGTAAGATTTTTTTCGAGATAGTAATGATTTACTGATACTAATTAATCCATAGCTAAGGGGAGAAGAGGTGGATTCATACCTTTCCCAATGGTATTTGTGCATAAGTGAATATAATGAACCCAACCAGAATTTGAAATCAGCTCTCCAGTTTCCAATTCTGAGCCATTATCCATTACATCACTTACACATTCAAGCTTATGGTATTTTCAAGTGGTAAGCCATCTAAGTACTGACTGTTGCTTAACTTCAGTGATCGTATGAGAACTGCTGTTTATATGTGATATAGCCATCAGCCAGTTAGATCCTGAAGGACTTAGAATATATGGCATCATCCATTGAGTAATAGTACCAGTGAGAAGGTTTGGGTATGTTTCAGGCATCCACAAAGTTACTGTATGGGCTGGTAATTGTTCCATAATTCTGTTGAGGCTGAGTGTTCATATACCAGGTGATGGGTCCACTGGTCCATCTAAACAAATCATTGAGCAGTGACTCTGCTTTATGCCCATTTGCACTCATTCATCTATTCAAGGCTCTCCAACAATGATGCATTCTTCATCTTGGAGATTTGTGTCTTATGCCAAGAGAGGAGTTATAAAAAATTGTCAAGCTATGAAATTTTTAGACATTACACTGGGTCCTAAACATGGAAGATTTATCACTAAGCCATTTTTAAAAGAAATTTAAAAGGAAAATCAAATGAAAAAAAAAAAAATGTTCTTTTTTTTTTTTTTAATGTTTCTTTCCACTGATGAATACCATACAAACCCACAACGGTCTAGCAAGATTAATGGAAGAGCAACAGGTGAAATCTATGGATACTATTTTCAAATAGTATTGAGATGACAGCTCACACATGATCAATTCTGTTGTATCACTCTTGAAAATGTGGATGGCCTGTAAGCTTTGAAAATCAGCAGTTGATATCATAGTTTTAATTTCTGCACTTTAACATCCATCCTAAGCACCACTAAAAAATGCAAATACTTCATCTATTAAGATATATCATGAAAAACAATAGTTTAGTTTTTCCTTCCACTTTTGCTGTTAGGCATTGCAGTGGGTAGAGGGTGAGACACAGTCATCTGTCAGTGGCAAGGCAAGCGGCCCTTGTCCTTATCATGGGAGATGAAAACAGGTAATGCTGACCAACGGGGCACTGGTGATGCTGTGATTGGCTTAGTAGGCAGACAGTCAATAAAATTTGCTCAAGAAAACAAAAGGAGATCAAAAACAATAATTTATAAAAATCAGTATTTTTTTATGACAAATCATCAAAAAACTGATGCTGGGAAGTGGGGATTTTTCAGCACCTTCCTGTGGTCACTTTTGGAATCAATATCTAGTTTAATAGTCTTTTGGGGGAAGTATCTTATTCATTGTTATCCTACTATTTTTTTGATGCATTTAAGTCTTCAAATGAATTTATCCAGATTAGGAACTTCTCTTGCCAACAACTGGTGCACATAATGTATGGCATTGTGAATGATTGATCTAAGCTTAGTAAAAAGCCAAAACATGAGGCTAAAAAACAATCAAAATAAAGATACTAGTGTAGAATAAAGATATATATACATAATTAATTCATCTCAAAATTTTAATCCAAAGAACAAGACTAAAAAAATTTTTTTTTTCATTTCCCCAAAGTTTTTTTTACTTCAAGATGTCTCCCCATATTAAACACAACCAAATTAATAAAATTAAAATTGTGGGATGAAGTAGATTGATTTTGGTTGTTTTTAGTTTAATGTTATTTTCTTTGGTATCATTAAAGTAGCTATTGTATCTTTAGTTACCAAACAATGGCAAAAGCCACATACATCTAGGAAAGTCTCAAGTATAATGTCAAAAAACAACAAAGATGAAGATACTAGTCTGAAAAATGTATTGGCTAATTGCTGTAGATGCTTCTTCAAATCTAACTGTTGGTTTGAATGTTCCAAGTATGAATTGGTCATTCATTCCTTTCTTAACTTTCTGCCTTTGTAAAATCGCAATTGATGATTGGGTGGCTTTCATCCAATCAGAATGCCAATCCACTTGGTCTGTAGCCATCACCACTCAGAATATTTTTGATTGAAAGTTCAAAGGTTTTAGGGCAATGACACTTGTCTTGTCTCTGCTTTTGGATTGTGAAACATTCTTGACTGTACACTCCATCAGGTCCAAGTGGTTGCCTAAGTGAATTATCACTTACTATTAATAGGAAGAGTTTCCAAAGATTTGCTTTTGTTTGGTCTTCGGCCATTGGGAATAGTAATAATAATAATAATAGTCATTATTCTTGCTTGTATTTCTGCCAGGTTGATAGAGGAAAGTGGGTGGGGAAAGAAATGCAAGGATTTGGACTAAGTAGTATAAGCTGAACATTTTGAAAAAAAAAAAAACTTCCTGGTTACAGATGAATGGAAAGAAAGTTAAAAGTAAAGATGGCCACCTGATCTTTTCTCAGCTTAACAAAGATGAGAGAAGCATTCTTCTCAGTGTTTTAATGATGACATTTTAAAACTAAATTTAAAATTTTCATAACTGAAGAAGAATGTCTTTCTTATTCCATTTCTACAAACATTAAAACTTCAATGTTTGCTGAAAGGCAAATAAAACAGACATGGCCAGTGTATAGAGAAGTTCGTAATGGAGATTTGAGATGACTTGCTGTTATTCAATTCTACAGTGATCATCACAAGAGATTTGGTATGGATATACAACTACATGAAATAATAATTGACCCCCCCCCATCTGCATTGGTGCCTATGTGGATTGTCGGAACTTGAATTCGGTGGGGAAATAGATGTAGTGGAAGCAAAAGACCATTTTCCCAGTGAAAGAGATTAAAAGACAATATAACTTTATGACATAGAGTTCACACATGCCTTACATGTAAAATATCCAGAAAGGAAAATGGCTACCTCCAAGTCAAAATAGTTAAAAACAATAAGGTCATGTGAGACATACAAGATATATGAAGTAGACTCTATATAAGACGAAACCAAATTACTGTGGTCACCTTTTTGTTTCTTAGTCTTGCCTTGTGACTGGTGAATTGTTTGATCTGTTGTTGTTGATGTGACCCTGAGGTAGTTCTAATTTATTAACTCAAGAACACTAACCATCAGTTAAAGTTACACTAAAGCTACTAACTATGGGTATATAATACCTGATTTTGAAAATACCAAAAGAAATATTAAATATAAATCTTTATTTGAAATATTTTACATTTACACTTCAAACTTTGTACTTTGAGTTAACATTAATAGGAACTGAAAAACATAGGTAAAAAAAAAATCAGGTACTGAAAATTATAATTAAAAATAGGAAAATTTGTGCTGGGTATATTATTCTTATGGTTAGTGTTCTAGCGTTAATGCTAATGCAAATTATTTTGAATTGCTTGTGAATTGTTTCCTTTGGTGTTCCCAATGAACTTGTTTACCACTGATGGTAGAAAGTTTTACAAAACAGCTGCAATCCAGAGATGATGATTGATTGTTACCACATCAAGGTTCTGTGGGATTCAACATCTAGACTGACTAGATATCCTTGAGGCGACCAAACCAGACATCCTTGTCCCTGATAAAGAAACAAGAAAATCCCTCTGCAGTACTATTGTTAGTTGAAATGCATAAAATCATGATCTTAAAATAGTTTTTCAGGAAAATAGATTTCTCACGTCCACTGTTATTGCTCTTTTGATTACTTGCCTTTTGTGGAACATAGTATGGAATGCCAACAGCTTATGTCATTATTTTCTATTTCAGTTATATAGATAAAAGTTTTAATTCCCTACCAAATCTAAATGCTTGTGCCAAACACAAAAACTCAATTAGTCAGAATAGAAAGGGGAAAGAGAACATGTGCATCTCTTCTCTTTGAGGTTAAAATTGGTGCAAATAACAAAACAAAACTCAACCACCGTGTAAAATTTTAAAGGAAAAACATTTATTACACAAATAAAGACAAAAAAAAAGATATAAATACAAAATTTGCAAAAACAATTTCCTTTTGTGCACCTATTAAGGAAGGTTAACAATTTTCTGATGTTTCGAAAAAGGATTAACATTGAAAAATGGTAAGAAAGAAATGCAGTTTGGAAAAAGACACAAGAACTCAATGACAAAAAGAGAAAACAATTCAAGAAAAGGTGCAACCACCTATCAGAAAAAAAAATGAAAACAGCTGCTTTTAGTTGCCTCACAAGTGTCACTTGGACTTATAATTTTAGAAAAGTCTCTCTTAAATTTACACCGTTCTTGTTTGGGAAAATTTCTTTGAATTCTTTCCATTCTTTGTTGCCTTCTCACCTGTTTCTTCCTTGATATCAATTTGCATTGACCCCTTGCTGTCAAAAAGTCTTCTCCCTTGTCTACTGACCTTATTATTATTTATTCCAAAAAAGAGGCTCACAGAAGCTACTTCCAAGTTTTTACAATTGCTGAAGACCACGCCCCTCACTGGCCACAAAAATATGAAAAAACAATTTTCTTTAAACTTGATCCTTAACAATTTTGGCGGTTTTTAACTGCTGAGCCAAAAATATATATACAAATGTAACAATTTTTTCCTACAAACTATCTGGCATTTATAAGAGTATACGTCTCTCAAAAGAACGTGTATTAGAAAAACAAATGATTAAACATTTATTATTACACCAAAAACTAACAGCAATAAAAAATATTTTAGTTGTTGCTGCTGTTGAAAGTCTTCAAATGATGTGATTTCTGTTACTTGGTACATTTCTCAGTGATTCTGTAGCGCCAGCCCACGTGGTCCGATGAAGGATCGTCCTCGCTAAAACCTACATGCTTTACTCACTTGAATCAATTCTCTTCATGTTATCCATTTTAGTTGTTGCTGCTGTTGAAAGTCTTCAAATGATGTGATTTCTGTTACTTGGTACATTTTTCAGTGATTCTGTAGCGCCAGTCCACGAGCTCCAAAGAAGGATGGTCCTCGCTAAGACCTACATACTTTCCTCACTTGAATCAATTCTCTTTATGCTATCCATTTTAGTTGTTGCTGCTGTTGAAAGTCTTCAAGTGATGTGATTTCTGGTATTTGGTACAGTTCCCAGTGATTGTATAGCATAAGTTTTGAAGAAAGGCTGATCCTCTCTAAGACCTACAGGTTTCATTTGTCCAAAGCTATTTTTAATCACTGACCTGAGAAAGCAGGAGATTAGTTTCTGAATGGGTTGGGGGCTATGCATAACAGCCATATGAATATTTCAATCTGATGAGGTTAGTTAAGAACATGATCCATACACCAAAGTATTCGGTATTTATTAATTCTACATCCTGAATTTTTCTGATGGATTTTAGAGTATGTGCCATCACTGCTATCATTTCAATTTCAGATCACAGTTTCTCTTTTGGAAGGTTTTATCTTGAGTCCATCTTCTTGAAAACATAACGATGAATACCTATGTCATCAGCATCAACACCAGTACACTGGCCAGAGGAGGAAAAGCAGGAACACTGTTTTTTATAAGTAGATTTATTTGGGATGTGGTATAGAATGCTTAAATAATCAGTGCCCATCGCTTCACATCTATGCTTATAAATGTTCAGAGCATAGTCTAGAAAAAGTTTAAATAGGCTGTGGCAATCATTTCTTCTTTGTCATATTCCTGATGAGGTTTGAAATGTTTCCATATTGGTGTCCTCATTAGATATATTTTGTGAACAGATAAAGTTGTTCTATTAGACTGGTGCATTCTATAGATTTGGAGTTTGGAAGGCAGTTACAACTGATGTGATTATATGCTGCTGTGAGGTTGAGCAAGCAGGCATACAATTTCTTATTAGAGTGGGATATGCAATTTCCTGATGTTTGATAATGTATATGGCATCATTACATCTTTTACCAGAACGAAAGTTGAATTGGGTTGTGAAGAGTTGACTTTCATAGAATGGTGAAAATATGCTACTCTCATGACAATGAATTCTCTTAGAATTCCAGAAAAATGGCCAATGAAGGCATTGGCCAAAACATCAAAGATTTCTCATCAGTTTCACTTACAGAATAAAGACAATGACTCATATTAGCATTCAATCATGTTTTAGCACTTTTAAGCCTACTCCAGACCTAAAGTGAAACTCATATATAAGATCCAATACTAAAGATGCTGGAAAAATGGTCAGTTTTCTGAAATTGCTTTAATAAGTACCTCTTCCTGCTATCCTCTACCTTTACAAAAGCCAGATCTGGACAAACATGGGTTACTGCTGCCATATCTGGGCTGCAGTCACCCAATCCTCACTTTCCAGTTTTGATTGTCCAAAAACATTTATGTGGCCTTGTAAGCCTCTCCATTGCAAATCTTCTGACTAGCTATATTCCTTAGTTTTACCCTTCACAGATAAGACCCACCCTGCCATGTACACTGTAGCAAAACCAATGTCATTACTTTCACATTTCATTATTAAGAAGTTAGTCCCACTCAAACAGCCTTTTTTGGGTTTGCAAATTTGACTCCCAAGATGATGCTTTCCTGAACACTAAATTCTTAGCCTGTTCAAGTCTAGGGTTAACTGTTACCTTTCCCACATGTCTTTCTCCACCTCTTACCTTGTACTCTTTTTCACTCACACAACAAGCTCCTTCAGTTACCCTGTACATTGAGTCATTCTAGGGCCTTGTATAGTGTGAACATTAGTGAAAATGATTTTTGACCTTCCTCAGACATAATTCCTTGTGATGGCATTTTCTTTCTCATATGTGAGTCTTTACCTGAATATCAAAACTTCTTGCAGGTAAATCCAATCCATAAATCAAACAGGAAAACTTCAGCTAACATAATGACTCGATAAACACAGGTGCACAACTTTAATGATACTCAGTTTCAACTATGTAAGTCCATTCCTTTTTGTGCACAGGTGTCCACATAGGTTTTAATACTTCAATGTAACAGCCTACTAGACAATGTTAGAGGGGGCATACAAGAATAATTTAATGGCCTGTGAGATAAGTTTTGCGGCACTCAATAAGGATTGAACTCTGGACAAGAATAGCTTTCAAAATATTCATGCATCTCAGCCCATTGTAATCGAATGTGCAATAAACCTGGAATATGACTAAAACCTGTATTTTTGCTCTAGACAACATTTTTAATGTTTTCTTTTTCTAACCTTGGACACTGCAAATGTAAGTTGAAAATGTTTCACACAATAAAAATTCAGGTGAAGAACTGACAAGATGAAAAGTGAAAATAAATAAATCATACAAAAACTGGTTAAACATTTGGGGGTCTGGAATTGAATGTTTAATGTTCATTTGGGAGACAAACATCAGAAGTATGGATTGGGAAGTTAATGGCTGAGACTTGAAGGTGTTACTGCTACCCAGAACTGGGTTGTTTTCCAAAGTTTGAATGTCATACTGATTTGATGTCATCGTCAGTGAACAGAAATTTTAGAATTTCAGATCATATGAATTGGCAACTGAACAGACAAGCCAGAATTGCAGACAAATTGGAGGCAATGCATTATATATATATATATATATATATATATATCTCATAGTATAAAAAACAAATAGGAAACATTTATAAATCTAACATGTTTCCCTTTTATTAAAGCTTCAATAGAGAATGAGATATGGAAAAAAATTCTCTAATAATTTTATAAACCTTTCCTATTTATTCTTTATCCTATCATTATGAGATTCTGATCCATATTTGATTTTTATTTTCAGATAATGATAGCTATTAGGAAGTTGTGATTAAATATGCTTCAATGTTTATAAAAATTTATTCAGTATTATTATTGTTTAGGTATTAAAGCATTATAACATAGCACAAATAGCTATATCATGGAAAAAGGAATTTTTGACAATATACACATTTTTTACATATTTATGGTTATTACTTTTATCAAAAACGCCATTCTTGTACATGTTGTTATGGATAATATTATACATTAATAACTAATTTTTTTAATTAATAATTATTTGTGCTCAGTTGTTGACATTAATAGCCAGCTGGTGATGTGTTAAAATTTTGGAATAATGCAGTAATAAAAATTTAAATTTCATCTCTCTGATAGATAATGTGATCTGTTAATCACAATATATATATATATTATATATATAATATATATATATATATAAAATTTCCATATATATATATATATATATATATATATATATATATATATATCCATCTTTTTATATATATATATATATATATATATATATATATATATAAAAAGTCCATCTTTTATATATATATATATATATATATATATATATATATATATAAATATATATATATATTTTATATATATATATATATATATATAAAAAATCTCTCCATCTTTTTGTATATACATATATATATATATATAAAAAGAGAGATTCTCCCAATTTTTTTGACATATGAGGGTCCATTAGTTTTGTTGTAATAACAGAACAGCCAGATTACATGCACATACAGCTTTTTTATAATGGTGAAGGTTTGTGAAGAACCATTCACACAGCCCTGCCAATAGGATATGGGTCAGCATGATAGGATAAAGCCCATCATACGGACTTTGCATTGGACTGAGAAAAAAGGCAGATATAAAATATATACTAGAACCTTTTTCTCATAATTGCTGTTACATTTAGAAATTTTAAAATGAAAATGTAAAAAGTATTGTGGGGAAAGAGGCAATTTAGTTTTATTTTATAAGCACTTTAGGATTTTGACCAGAGCTAGTGTTGCTTAATTTTTCACATAAACTGATGATTTTGATGTCTACATCTTCTTTTTTTCACCCCAATCAAGGCTATAATGCCACTAGAATGCAGGGGTTTTTACAGAGGGTGAAAGAGAAAACTGAGAATGGGAAGGATTTGAGAAAAGGACAAAAAATGGAACAGGGTTCAAGAAGACAGAAGATGGCAATTGATGTTCCATTTAATATTTTTGAAGATTGTAGTTATCAGGGAAGCAAGAAATCAAAAGGGATTTCCACAGGTGAGGAGTGCAATAAAAGAAACTGTTAGAGTAGAAGTGGCAGTTGCATCTAATTAGTTCAAAAGTAAAATGGTGACACCTAGTTGTCAATCTTGAATAAATAGAATTAAAAAAAAGGACATTTCAATGTAATGAAAGTAATAGAAATTTTCAAAACTTTTTATCTAATTTTCTTTTCTTTTTTTTTTCATTTTTGATTTGCTTAAACTACACAGTGGAATTGTTTCTTAAGATTTAGTCAATTTTGGTTAGAGTTGCTAATAAGCAAAAATTGTGTAGTATTATTAATTGGTAATAATTATCAACAAGTCAAAGTTTTCAATACATTTTAATGTCAGTATATTGACTAATCTTTAGTTTATTGCATCTAATTAGTTCAAAAATAAAATGGTGATACCTAGTTGCCAATCTTGAATAAATAAATTGAATTTTCATAATTCTACTTTTAAATGGCATCATTTGTGAATGTGTGAATTAAACTGCATTTTCGTAAAAAAAAAAAATAAATAAAAAAATGTTCTAAGAAATAGAGAAAAGGATTTGCTATAAAGTCTCAAGTAATATGTTCCTATCAGAAAAAAAAAGAAACAGGATTTTCATCATTTTCACACTGTATTCAATTTTTCCTAGTTCTGTTGCTAGTCATTTCAATTATGATATTGTTGGTGACATGACAATAGTTTTGAGGTGTTATTTGAGCAGGTGTGTGTGGGGGGGGTCTGAGTACCATTTGTCTCATGACAACATGCAACAGAAAAGATTTACATTCCCAAATAAATTTATTTAAGCATTTTAGACTGGGATATTTTTTATACAATATCATATTGGATCCGCATCTGGTACTCCAATATAATTAATTTCATTTATTTCCTCCATCATTATCTACAAATTCTTTAAATTCTGAACTGGCAGAACACCAGAAAACAAAGACCAAGGAAATTTCAGGTGATATAGATTGTCAGTTATTACCAAACTTTTTAAAAGTATCTGTCTATATTTCTGAGATGATTTTGGCCGTTGTACACTCTGGCCTTCTTCAGGTGACATACGTTGTAATTTTGAAAATGGAGAGTCAAATTACTAAAGGAAAATAACTGAAACTGAAATATCCAGAAAAGACATGGAACTAGAACAATCTGTCTTGGTGGATGAAATGAAGGGTTCGGTTGGAAACTCCAACATATATCACCTGAAGAAGGCTGGAGCATACACCAGCTGAAACATCATGAATAAGAATGTAAATAGTGTAAATACTTTTAATAGTATCATGAAAGACTAAAATATTTGAGCCTTTCTACACTGTCTCAGGTATGAATCCAATCACTTCATACAGGTGATGTCTTTATGGTATTTATTACTTGAAAAAGTTTGTCTTCATTGTTCTTTTTTATCTCATGTTATGTTATAGTGGAACACACCTTTTCTATTGTTAATAGACTCTCCCACCTATAATAAGTAGGAGTAGTAGCAGTCGCTCAGTGAGTTGGTCAGTCAGTCAATGCCGGACGACCGTTAGTCGGATATTAAAGTATCAGCGACCACCACTAGATTTCTTTGCATCATTACCTATTATATCAAGTTCCTAACATTTTGTACATCGAACCTATTTTAGAACCAACTTAGTACAAATACAAGCCTCCACTGTGAAACCGCTCTACAACATGTTATAAAGATTTAATATTATTTACATTATAACAAAGCATCTTTGGATTATAGTGGGTGTGGCAGAAATAGCTCCCAGAAATATATTTTCACATAATGGGAAGACATTGGTAGTAATATCTTCATCTCACTAATGTTTTACTGTCATATCGGAAGGTGTTTCTGCCACACACCCTTTTGGATTTTAATTTGTTCAGGGACCAATTTTCACATATATACCATAACAAATTTGTAACCTTTCAGAAAATTAAGACAAATCTTTAGCCTTGAACAAAAAGATTTTCAGATTAAATATTTTTATAATTGTATTTCAAAGAGTAATTTTTATCATAAATATTTATTAAATGAATCACTGTCAACCATTATTAATTATGTACTACTTTTTCTTTAATCATAATTCCAATTGCTTTTCATCAAACTGCACAGACCAGTGTATGGAAATTAGTAAACAAGTAGTAATAGTATTGTTATATTCCATGCTAAGGGAATAAACACATAACACCAAGTGGATACTAGAAGAAAGGTTTATTGTACACAACAAGTACAATATGAAATACGGTACAGTTATACACACAGGTCAATCTAGTAATGAGTGCCACTAATTGGAAGATCAGATGTGCTTGCGTCATCTCGCTCTCACCTCCTGTCCAAGTCTCTCATAAACGGTAGACTTTATAGGTACTTACTACCTATAGTGTAATCATGGGGGTGACTGGTTATTCCATTACATCAAGTATGTAGAAATGTTATTATATGAATCATTGTCAACCATTATTAATTTTGGACTAGTACTTCTTTTATCTTAATTTTACTGGCTTTATTTTTCCTTAGTCATTTGGTATAATATTTGATGTTATTGTTTTTGCAGATGTTGGTACTATTAGTAGAGATAATATTATCTTTGGATATGTGGATAGAATAAAGTTTATTGGTAAGCCAACTTCAAATTCCTACCTAGTCTGTAGCTTTCACTTTTACACAAAAATATTTGGGAAAGGCATGAATCCATTATTTCACCACTGTTCCAGCTTTGAGTTAAATAAGAGGATATATTGGACTATCTAACTTTGGGTGGTAACCAGTCTAATGGGCAAACTACTCCAGTATCTCTCCCAAGATGGTAATTCACAAATATTAAAGAGAGCTATGATCACCTACATCCTGAATGGACATGACATTATTTTCTTTTTTAAATGTGTTTTCATAAATATTTATTAGATGTCAAACATTATTCTTGGCAAGGATTTTTTTCAGTTTTATAAAAGCGAAAGCATCAAATATGGCACCAAGCAATTAAGAAAAAAATAAAAATCCATTTTTGTGATTACATTTGAATTTCTATCAGCCATGGAACACTAATAGCTTTGTGGAAATTATCCCACCTTGTATGCCAGAAAAGTTAAGTGGCATTCTATTCAGGACTATAAATGAAAAGGACAAGAAACCTCTCTTTCTTCTTTCTCTGAGATATAGTAGCAACAACAACAACAGGGCTAAAAGGAGACATTCCCTGGGCAGGTTGACTACTTAATTTTATACAAGCCATGTTGCACATCACATGAACACTTCAGCTGAACACATAAATGTCCTTTTTATCTCTTTTCTAAGCTGTCTGTACACATATAAATATAATTTTCTCTTCTTTTGGGAACTATATTGTTCTTTATATAAATATATGTGGAAACCCACATGTGTTAAACTCTTTTTTTTTTTTCTTTTTTTTTTTTTTTTTTTAAAGACAAAAATCTTGTTCATGACAAGATGTAACTCCTCTCACTACACCTTCATCAGTCAGAGCAATTACCACAGTAAGGATAAGCTAGGCTTCCTGGGCGGGGGGTGGTAAGAATGTCAGTTCATATCTGACCAATGGCTGATACTTTATTTCTGGTCTGTTATTTATTTGGACTTATTTTTGTTGCAATTTTTGTAATTATTTTTTTGTTGTTCTTTCAGCTGCTCAGCCAAACAATTAAGGGTTCAACTATCAAAACAAGGACCAAAGGTAAGGATTACAAGTTCAAATCTCATTCAAAGTATCTTTTTGTTGTTAGGATTTTGCTTAATTTTCCTTTTTCTTTTACTTTAAAGTTCGCCCTGTGCAACGCCAGTGGGAGGGGCACTCAAGGTAAAGGGTTACATAGTAAGAGGCAGTCTATACAAATAAAAATTTACATTTATATATATATATCTGTCTATATCTCTGAGATGAGGTATTATGATTATTTACATTATTCAGACTGTTATCCGCATCTTCATTGCTATATTCACAATATTTCAGCCATTGTACACTCCAGTCTTCTTCAGGTGATTGAAATTTAGAACTGAACCCTCTATTTTGTTCACCGGGGTAGATTGTTCTAGTTCCACATGTCATGCCTCCTTCGGATGTCTCACTTATAACCTTTAACTCAACCCTCAAAGTTTTTGGTTCACTGCTGCTGTGGCTTGGTATTGAACTCACAACAATTCATAGCATTCTCATGTTAATATAAGAGACCCTCTCTCCTCTCAGGTAGGTGTTTATATATATATATATATATATATATATATATGCCTATATGCACAAAAATCAATTCTTTCCCACCCATTCATGCACATTTTAGTTGCAGCTAGGTTGATTATGTATTCATATATCAGGGTGAATCACAGATCTTCAACACAGGCTAGAAGGTCATCCTTCAGGTGAACCCTGTCCTGAAGGACACTTTAAATATAAAATTTATTCTACCATGATTTGAGGTGAGCCCAGTACATATTATATAACTTCTCCACTCCTCTTTGACCTTCGCTTTCTTTGTCACTGACCACTGTCATTACCCCTACTCCATCAGTTCCCTAATTCATTTTCATGACATAAAAAAAAATAAATGTTTTTAAGGTTTTTATTTAAATATTTACTGAATTTGGTTGATTTTTTTTTTTTTTTTTAATAATTTTTATTTCTAATTGATTTTATCAGTTAATTATTGTTTTTAATTGATTTTCAAGGAAAATAATTTATGTTCCTTTTTCTATAACCAAATAAATTATTTAATTGGACCAAATAGCTCACTTCTTGTTGTAGTTTGAATTAACTAGATATGTGTGTGCTGGGTCGGGGGATAAATACAAAACAGATAACTAGATATGTGGTGGGGGAGATAAATACCCACACCCACCCAAACAGATAAGCATACTTTTATCACAAACTTCAATAATCAAAATGTCCCCTTGATTAAACCCAAAGATAAAAGCATTCAATTACCTTCATCTGAAAATTGCTAGTGTTCCATCTTTGTATTAGTAGTTCAATACATGTGTTGCACCTATATCCATTATGATAAAAAGAAAACAAAAAGCACCAGTTCATACTAAAATCATGAGTTACCAATAAGCCACCAAGTAATAATAATTCAATTTCTATCACATGAATCTTTTTTATTTTTTTAATCATTCCATAATAACCAAGGCAATAAGGCCACTAAGAAACATAGGGTTACAGTAGAGAAAGGACAGTAGAGTGAAGAAATCATTGCTGCAGAGAAAAGATAATAAAAAGAATAGGATTCAGAGAAGATGACAACTGACACTGTATTTAAATTTTTGTAAATCGTAGTTGACTGGGAAGCAATAAGCTGGAAAAGAGTTCCACAGGCAAGAATTTAGTTAATCTATCAATTCCAAACAAATAATAACAGTTATATTAAAATTTGAGCTTCTTTAGTTCCACAGTGTAATGAGTTGGTCAGTCAACTTGACACCCCCAAAGTGAGTGGAGGTGGGCAGGCACGGGAACTGTGATTGGTAGCTGGCTTGTTGGTGTTTTTGCATAGGTGAGTTACCAAGCTCTATGTAAAGGGCTGGAATGAGAAGGAGGGCAGTTTCAGTCTCAGAAGTGGAGACTGTGCCCGTCGCTACGACAGCAGGAGATAAAGAGACAAAATCATTTATTTTTTCGTGGCACATTCCAACATACACAGATTCGTTGCATGTTCTCATCAGAATTTTGAACCCCTTTCTTCAATCACATTCCATTTTCCATTCTCAGGGGAGATAACTCATATCAGAGAATACTCAACAGTCTTATTCACATTTGTGTCAAGTCTTCATGGGAAAAGATATTCAACTTTTTAGCAACTGACAGACTCAAGGATTGAATTAAACCTTTTATCAACTCAGTCATGTGTCTATTGGACTTTCTAGTGGAATATTTCTGGAGCCTTAAACCTAATATCTGTACTCATTTGGTGAAACTATATCAATGTACAAATATTTGAGATAGATTTAATTACCAGAATCTAAGACTACAGTTCATCTGTGCATTGAAATTGCTGCACATCTGGTCTGGTCCTTCTGCATTATATCTACACTGTGTAACAAATTATTAATGAGGTGACAATTTTCTATTTTGTCCAAAAACTACATGTTGGAATTTAACAAAATTTTCACAGAACGATGCCAACAATTGTATGCACATGCTGTGTAAAAACTGTAATGTTCTACACAAGTGTAAACAAACCACAGCCATTTGCATGAATAACACAATATTTCAGTGTTCGAAATTATAAACTAGTGATTTCATAATCGTGCAATTATGGGTTGCACTTAACCACTTCTGATAAATCTATTGTAATATCAGAACTTGAAAAAGGTAAATCAACATTAGAAATATCCAAAATGACTGGAAGATATTACCAAAATTGAAGAGGTTTGTTAAAGCTGCTATGAAGTTACATAAGAAGGCTGATAAGGATCATTCAAGGGTTGTTTCCCAACATTCACTGTTATGAATTAAACATGAAGCTGTAAATAACCCAGGCCTGACAAGTAAAGAACTTTTCAGGTGCATTGTACAAAACAATTCTGTCCATAACTACTCGGTCATATTCTGAAAAAGTCAGAAAATCCTTGAGACTGGTGACAATGCCTCCATTAAGAAAAAGACAAGTACAAAAGTGTCTGAAATGGACAGAAGATAACATTAAGTTTGACTTCTCGGAGGTTTTGTTCACAGATGAATCTTATGCTATCATTGGTGGAGCAAAGGTTGTGTCATCAACAGATGAGATCGTCATCAACACTTGAGACACCAACAAGGAGTAGTATCATGATTTGGGCTGGTATTATTGGAAGTATCATGGTTGTCCATGGAAAGTGCCTGACGGTATTAAAATGACTGCAGATGCTTATATAGCCACCATGAAAGGGCATCTTGAACTTTGGTTAAAAAGTAAAGTATCACATTCAGGAGAAGCATCATATTTATGCAAGATAATGCTCCTTTGCATGCAGCACATAAAACTGCGGAGTTCCCAATCAAAAACTTGTGGGGCATTCTGAAGTGATAGACTTATGATAATGGACACAAATTTAGAAGTAAGGAGGACTTATTGCCGGCAATATTGTATGTATCACATGGAATCACATCCAAGAAGATCCAGAAATTGACATGTTCCATGGACCAGCACCTTATCCATGTCATTTCAAGAAGAGGATCACATTATCCCTTATTAACCAGCTCCACTATTATTTTTGAACACAGTGTACTTGTTGATTTCTATTTATTTCATGTCAGTTTCTGTATTTAGCCATAACAATCTTTATATAAAGCAATTAAAGCCTTATTTTCTTATTTACATGAGTTTTAATTATACCTCGTTAATAATTTAGAACAGTCATAATTTAAGTAACTTAGGTAAATGGCTGTGGTTTCTCTGTATTCTTTGTGGAACTTTACACACATGACTGTTGCCATCATTCTGTGAAAATTTTGTTAGATTCCAACATGTAGTTTTTGGACATAATGGAAAATTTTCACCTTATTAATAATTCATTACACAGTGTAGAGATTCATGAAAAAATTCAAAAAGAATCTACAATGTAATAGGTCCTAACCTGGCATCTCGGCTCAAGTCACTTTGCCACCACCATAAAGTAACTTCTATAAATATTTTTATGTAAATTTTCTGTTGAACTTTCCTTTCAATTTAAAACACTTAAGTGTAGTATTAGATTAGCAGCTAGGTCTTATCATTTTTACAGTTGAAATTGCTAGATGTAACCATAAGTTCTATAGGTTTATTCCTTGTTTTCTGTCAAAGATTGGGTTCCAGTTCCTTCTAATGTTTTTTCATTCTCTTTCAGTCGCAGTAGCTCCTTGCATTTTAGTGGCATTATTGCCTTACTTGGGGTGAATTGATTTAAAACAATAGTTTCTTCTCTCTCACGGAACTCTTTCTGATTTCTTGCTTTCCAGTCAACTTTGATTTTCAAGAATTTAAAGGCAATATCATTCTCTTATTTCATTGGATTCCTGCTCTTTTATTATACTCTCTCCTCAATAATGTTTGTCTCGGGTTCATTCAATGACACCATGCATCTTAGCGTCTTTATCACCTTGCTTGGCATGAAATGATTAAAAAAACATGAGGTTTAATGTTCTGTAGTATCTGTCTATATCTCTGGGATGAGGTATTATGATTATTTAGATTATTCAGACTGTTATCCTCATCTTAATTACCATATTCAAGGACACATGGCTCAGTGGATAAAGACGTTGGTTAGATCCAGTGACTAGACCCAAAGAGTTACAAGTTCAATTCCACGCCACAGCAATGGTGAACCAAAACTTGGAGAGTTAAAGGGAAATAAGTGAGACATCCAGAAGAGGTATGTCATGTGGAACTAGAACATTCAACCCTAGTTAATGAAATAAAGGATTTGGTTCGAAATTCCA
Source organism: Acanthosepion pharaonis (assembly GCA_903632075.3). NCBI lineage: Eukaryota > Metazoa > Mollusca > Cephalopoda > Sepiida > Sepiidae > Acanthosepion > Acanthosepion pharaonis. The sequence goes on along the minus strand of CAHIKZ030003267.1, from coordinate 67,741 downwards.
GTCACCTGTAGAAGGCTGGAGCATACAACGGCAAAAAACATTGTGAATATGGCAATGAAGATGAGGATAACAGTTTGAATAATGTAAATAATGTAAGGATTTTGTTCAAATTTCTGAAATGGTTACTGAATTTGAGTATATCTGAAGAAAACCAGCATGTATAATAGTTGAAACATGAATATAATAGCCATGATGTACATGATGAATTGAATAGCAAGATATATGATAATGATAAAGTTTATTTCTGCAAAGTGGAATTGACAGTTTTTACTTAAATTTTGTTAAGTGAAGTTTTTAATTATTCTGTATGTTTTGGTTCATACTATTTTCCTTATCATTTTGTTTTGATTTTTTCTAATTAACAGCAGTTATTAGATTATAAAGATATTTTAGCAGAAATTGAATATTTTTATTAGACTTTGAAAAAAAATCATAATGAACTGACAATTTCTGATACAGGATTTCATAAAGTTGTCAAATCTCAATCTGTAAATGCATTGATGATATCGGAGCCAAACTCCAGAAAAAATAGTAAATTTTATTTCTTAAAAATTGTTCATGAATTTTAAAATGAGATATCAAATATCTTAAAATTTTATATGTTAACTTAAAGAATCGGTCTATAGTAAATTTTGTCATATTGAACCATTTTAATAGGGAAATTATAAAAAACATTAAGAAAGCTCAAAACTTCATGGCAAAAAATTCATAAGTTGCATTGGGATTAACCAACTCACATACAGATAAAGAATGAATTTAATGAAAAATACTTAACATAATAAGATGAGTATAACAAAGATGTATTTCCTCATCGGATTTATTTAACCTCTACAATAAGATGATTCTAAGAGGATTAGAAAACCTATCAGGATTTATTATCGGTAGACATGAACCTAACATATACGATGCAGATGGCAAATCCAGAGGGAAAGCTGAAAAATCTATTAAAGAAGGTAGTAAGTGCAAGAATTGGCTAACAACTGAAAATAGTAAGTATGCATATCAACAAAAGAGCAACCCAAAGTTGGAGGTTTGAGTAGTAATTCCTAAGTCTTACTCAGTGAGTTGTAACTTACTCAGTTTTTGGAAAGCATTCTTCACCATTCCAATGTCATATTTTTTGTTGTCTGTTCTTCAAATAATTAATTTTCTCCAAGGGACTGAAAAATGTCCCAAAAATCAAAGAAAGGACTTCTGGACTGTCATGAATATCTATATGTGGTAGTAAATAAAAGACAATTTTATCAGAAATGAGAAAAAGACAAAAAGACCACCATGTGACTCTACTGACAGATATTGAGAATGCCATGGGACAATTATTAGAAACTCCAAAGCAATAATTGATCATTTTGGTTCCAGTCAGACACCAACTGCACCCCAAACCCCCACTGGAAAAAATATTATACACAAAAAACACAGATACAGACTGGGATTTCTTTCTAGTCAATAAGATAGGCCACTTGTTTATCTCTTGTTATATTTTTCTTGTTTTGAAGTCAGAATGCTGTGATTGCTTATCTGTAGCTCCTTACATGCATTAACACCATTCTTAGTTTCTTAAATATTTGCCTTATTCTTGTTGCTTTGCCTTTATTCTTGTTGCTCTGCCTTATTCTTGTTGTCTACCCTTAATACTGTTACTTTGCCTTGCATATAATGCTTGCTCAATATTATTTTTGCTCTGTTCATTTTCTTTTCTTTCTCTTGAAATTATTTATTGCAAACCTTGTCAATTCTATTTGTTGGGTATTTCTGCCAATTGCATTTAACCATTTACACTATTTATATTTCTTGGACTGTTGTCCTCATCTTCATTGCCATATTCACAATGTTTCAGCCGTTGTACACTCTAACCTTCTTCAGGTGATATATGTTGGAATTTCAAACTGAACCCTTTCTATAGTGCATAAGTTTTTCTTCTCTCTGCTGTGATCAGGTAACTCACAACTCTTTGAGGCTTTTTATCCATGTGTCCTTGGGGATATCAGGAAGTGAATTTTTGGGACTTATAAACTTAATGTTTGAGGAATCTTTTTCTTTTTTTTTTACCAGAGCTCATATTACAATTTCTGTTATTGTTGTTTTTCCCTAGCTCTCTGTATTACTGATTTTCATATTCATTTTCTATGCTTGACCGGCTTAGGAGATTTCTGTAGCCTAGCATATGGAAGGATTCCTGAAGTATTCATATTTTCCAGTGATGTTCTCTGTCTATTATTTCAACCTCATCCCACAGAGGGCAGTGATCTCTCATTTCTCTTCATATATAATCAGCCATACCTGATTTTTTTATTTCCCTTTTTGTTATGGCTTTATGGTGTTCCTGCAGTCTTATCTTAAGGGTGTGGCCTGTTTCTTCTTTATATTTCTTGTCACAGCTGTATTGGATGGCATACACACAATCCTTAATCAATGTTCTCCTCTATGGGTAATCTCTCTCAGAAGAGATGTTTGCGTAATGTTGAATGACTCCTGAAGGTTGTCCTGACGGAGCACAGATTTAACCATAGCCAATTACTCTGTGGCTCACAATTATAATGAGGAAAGAAAGCTTGGAGAATTTAACCTTCATAGGGATTGAGTAGTAAGAAACTTAACAAGCATGTTCAGGCACATCCCAAAAAGTGGAATCATAAAGAAATAAGTGTAGTTAAAAGCAACAAAAGAGAGAAAACTGTGGAGATCTATAATTGCCCAAATACGAGAAAGACATGTTAAATAGAGAAAGGGAGATAGAACTAGAGGTGAATTAAGGAAAAGGATTAAGTAATTTGAGTATTTCAGTAAAAACTAAATTCTGAATTGAGTATAAGCATGATAACAAGCTTCACCTACCCATCACTGGCAAAGAAGCATGGAACTTGTTGAAAACCAGTCCAATGTATACAAGAATTATAATGATAATCTCTTCTCTCCAATGCTCTTGAGATTATCTGACCAGAACTGTCTTCAAGTTTTTCTTGTTTTGTGAACTTTTATCAATACTCGTCTACCATTTTCTATAGATTCTTTAATATTATCTATCTTGTTATTTCTCTAAGTTTCATTTCCTTTGTCACCTTGGCATGTTCCCTACAGGATTGTATTGGACAGCCTATTATGGCATACAATATGATTGAATCATGGAAGCTTTCTTTTTTTTTTTTAATAATGATTAGCCAGATTCCTTTGGCTCAACCAACAGTGACCTAATTATGCAGAGTGTGTGAAACTATGGTCGGACTAAGATATCCACAGCAGTTGTCTGAAAAATGTTATTTAAAATGTTTGGATTCTCCCAGTTGTGTCAGCTGCCAAAGTCCAGTAATGAGTTCCAAAGAGAAATATCAAGACAAGTAAAACTTAGAATTTCAGTTTTGGTTCAAAAGCATTTTTTTTATGTTCTAGAAGTTATAAAAATTTCTCTTTTTGAAAGGATTATAAATTTGGCCTTCTGGTTAACCAATGGGACATGGAAATGTGGAACAGGTTTCAGTTATTGGGCTGAGGTAGTTTTATATGTAGGCTGGAAACAACTTATCTGGACATGAGCCAATATTGGTACTTTCAGAGTTGAAGAAATGCAGAACAGATTAAAATGGTTGACAGAAAGTATGTGTTTCATAAGTCTCCAGGTAAAACAGAGTTAATTGTGCCATTCATGATTTAACAATGCTTTTCTCAAGTTTAGTTTTAAACTTGGCTATTCTTGGGTAGATTGTAGTTAATATCCCATAAAATGAAAGATGGTGAACAGTTAGAATTCTTTTCTTATTTGTAGACATTTGAGTCATAAAATAACAAAAATTCCTCCTCTTAAAAATTCCAACAAAAAAGAAGTCTTATTTTAACATCAGTAATCTGTTTTCCGAGGCAAATGCTCCCAAGTGCATACTCAACATCTGTTTATCTTACAAGATAAAGATATCGTCCTGTTTGGTACAAATTCAATCCTTTGGTGGTTGGGACTAGTGTGACCCCTTCAGGATACAGGCCTGGGTAATGGTATATGGAGGTCATGCGCTGCCTAGATTACATGCCGTCACCCCCAACTCTTGGCCATACCAACAAGATCCGAAGGAATGCAGGGCATTACATTTGGAGCCAGCTTGGCCGTGGAAGTTACCAGAAAGATGTCAGTGTTAACAACCAACCACATTTGGAGCTCCACTCGAGTTTTCTGTTGGGATTTACTTTCATAGCTCTTTCCATGTTTGGAAATGACAGAAAAATTTTCAAATCATGTCTTTCCTTTCCCTAGATGGTCTTAATATAGACAAGTGTATGGTTGCAAGAAAGAAATACGACAACAGCAGAAATAGATTTACGTGGTTTATTTCAACAGGAATGTGTGGGTTTGGGACAGCTATCTTGTGGTAAAGTTCATAAGCCGGCTTCAGATCTAGGTCGATCCCTCATAGTAGTTCACACATGTTGACAGTGGTTGACGCTCCCCTGCTGTCAGCAGCTGAACGTGACAGGTCTCTATCCTGGGCACCTGTGGACTGCCGGTTGAACTTCCGTGTGACCCCTTTTATAGTGTTGTTTATGGCTTAACAGGCTCAAAAAACAAAGCGAGTATAATTAGGAGGGAAGCATTTTTATTGGACGAAAAATAGAACACTTTAAATATTATTTTATTTTTCAACCAGAATTCGAGTGTCATTTGTAAATGAAGATAATGGTCATTTTGTGACGGGGTTTTGTCCCGTTCACATCCGGCTCTCGCTCTTATGTATATGCCTGTAAATCAGCCGAGATATGTCTTATTTTATTTTATAACAGTCTGTTTAGCTCCAACTCCCCAAAACGGCTGGTTATGAGCTGCAAGTCTTCCACCTTCACCTGTTCTCTGGCTTGGAGCTGAACTTAGTTGTCAGAGGCTATTTGAGATGAATGTCACAGAAGCATTTTATAGTCAGTAGGATCTTGTCTCCACCTCAGCTATGACAACCTTTCAAACATATATAAACATTAATAGGAGTAGATATGTTCACCTATCATCCAGTTCACATTCCTCTCCAGTCTTTAGAACAGGAGTAGAGGTTTATCCCTTGTTCCCTGTTTAGGAATCGGTTTTTGGTTTCTTTTAAAGTCTGCTTCCACACTACACTGAACTTTGAAATGTTATTGCCTAATTAAATCTTGACCTCTTCAAGTCTAGAGTTAGCCATTATCTTTCCTTGATAGACCTAAGAACTTCACTTCTTTTCTTTATCATGTTCATACAACACCAAACAGTAACCCTCTACCTTGAGTGGCTCTTTGGCTTTGTATTATTAGAAATAAAATAAAATGAAAGGGTATATGTAAAGATAGAAAATCCCTTAAATCTGAATGTAATCCCAGAGGCCTTTTTTAATTCACATTTAAAGGTTTAGTACAAAATACTGTATGACATAAAAATTAATTTATAATAAAGAATATGGGAAAATGATAAATATTGAGAAAAGTTTTGGTTCCCTGTGTTGTACCAGATTTGCATATTTATAAATGTACGATTATTCTATGTATTGAATACTGCTGCCATATCTGGGCTGGTGTTCCTATACATATATCTCAAGATTCTCAAGTGTCTGCAATTTCATTGATCCTGACCTGGCATCATGACTTCAGTGACTTTCTCGCCAATGTCACATGGCTTCCCTTTGCCTTTTCTACAAATATTTTCATAGCAATTGTTCAGATGAGCTTCCCTCTTTGCATGAATTTAAGCATGCTACGAGATTGGAAACTAGATCTTACCATTTTGCCATTGAACTTACTAGATGCAAGTTTATGCTCTATTTTAATCATTTCTTTTCTCATCTGTGGAATTCCCTTCCAATTTCATGCTATCTACAATCTTCAAAATCTAAATGCAATGCCAATCACCATCTTCTGTCTTCCAGAAATCTGTTTTTTTATTGTCCTTACTTCTTGCTAAAGTCTCTTCACTCTCTTTCGTTCCCAGTAACACCTTGCGTCTTGGTGGCATTATCACCTTGCTTGGGATAAAATGATTAAAAAAAATACATTATGTGTTTTAGAAGCCCAAAGGAGCCAAGTGTAAGGCCAGTGATATAACCTTTTCATAACACTAACACTTTTATCTTATACTAGCAGCATGGCCCGGCATTGCCTATGCTTAATTCAAAAATCGTACGACTCATACAGCAATCGCTATCACTTGACTTAAAATATTTTTGCTCTTCCTTGCCTTTAAAGGAGTGCTGATGTTGCTACATGCCTTACTTCTTGCCTATCTCACACTGCGAATTTTTCCTAAGCTCTATACTAAACATTAAATCTGTTATGAAAAAAGAACTAAACAAAATGAACACAAAATGATCAGCTTTAAAAAAGGACTCGTAACTGGAAAAACCGAATGAAAAAAGAATGTTGACAACAAATACTTTTTCACACCCAACCCAGTTCTGCGGAATCAGAATCAACGTTGAGTTTAAGCAAGCGAATGAGCCAATTGGAGTAAAGTGCCATGCAGATTTAAATTTTTCCCACTTGTGACGAATGCAGCTATCAATTTTTTTTGCATGCTAGCATACTTGTTAACATTCATGTCAGTCAGCTGTTGGCTCTCATGCTGGCCAATAGAATCTCCCTGCCTATTCGTGGCAGCCAGCTATTGGCTCTCACTCTGGCCAGTGCAAAATGGCCACAAACTACATGAAAACTGCCGTAGAAGCATGAAAAAATCAATTATTTCCACTATCGATGGGAGTTGGGAAATGCAACATCAGTCTTGGCCTTCCTGCTAACTTGGAGAATGTGCATGTAAATTTTGGTGCAAATATGTCGAAAATTGCGACCGTGCATTCGTGTCACACACACACACACACACACACACACACCTGCCTTTTATAGATAGAGATTAATAACATATAATCTAGATTCTAATCCAAAATCAGTACCGAAGTCTATCACTATACAGTATTTTGGTTGCTACAGAAATAAGTATACAAAACGTCTTCTCCTCCCCTAATAAGTGAAAATGAGGTTTCAACATGTAATGACACAATTTTTGCAAGCAATAAAATATTAGGTTGTTTTTACATCTTTTTAAAAGCAACTTATTTTCTAACAGCAATGATATTCAGAAAACTTAAAACGATTACCTGGTTACTTATTTTTGTGTGTCATATGATTTCAATTATTGCTATGCAACACAAACAACAGTCAGTGTATTATTTAAATAAACTCACCATCTGTCACTTATATTATTATCAACTAAGACTGTTTTTACATTTACATAAGTAGTGAATTGTAGTAAACTACTGCAGAGAATAAAGAGTCCCGGGGTTGCATGCATTTTTTGCAATGTTGATAGAAAATGACTTATCTCCAGTGCAAACATAGATTCAAACATGCCCTGCATATGAACTGTCCAGAAAGGAAAGAAATGGCAGCTTTGTGGTTTACACATTTAAAACAGATCCCAGAGTCATATATAATCTCTTGCAAGATTATCTTTTAACATATGTAAATTTTGGTTGTGAATGAGGAGATAAAAACAGGGAGAATAAAGTAACATGCAGAAGTTTTCCCTGATGTTCATATAAACATATGTACATAGAGGAATTTTAACATCATAGGCTGTGCTTTAGTAGGTTCTCTGTGTGTGTGAGGTATTTTGGTGTATGTAGGCATGAATAGTGATGGATAGATTCTTATGGTGAATGAGTAAATTGTAACATAAGGATGGGTTGTGAATCATATTAGCTCGGTATACGATAGTTAATGATGACCAGCTTCACCCCCTTCTTTCAGCCATAATTATTGTATTTTACAATAATAAATCTTGAATGGTTACTGCTGTGTTGAACAGATAACACTTGTTGCAGTCAGTAGAGTTTTTGAACTGAAACAGATTGAGGAAATTGTTTGCAAGGAAAGAAATGAAAAGTTTGCAACCATTTGCTACAAGCTATTTCGGCAGTTTTGAATTTGTCTACAAGATTTGCAGAGAGGGCATTTGATATCCGATTGATCCCTGAATTTAGTGACATTGCCACCGATTTACCAAACATAGAGTGGATTGAGAAAGTTGAATTGGTATGTGAACTGTGCAACATGAAGAGGATCAAGCACATCCTGCCATTATGATTGAAAGATGGGGTTCCCACCATATAATGGCAACTAAGTAAGGGGCAGAGGTCAGTCATGGAGAAGATAAAGCAAGCTTTCAACACGTACACAATGGACTCTTTTAAATCTATTTGACCAGTTCGTGGCAAGGCAAATTTGTACTGAGGAAACTGTCGATGAATTTTTGGTAGAACTACAGTGCTTGGTTTGGCTGGTTGGCAGACATTTGCCTGAGCAACGAATGGTATGCAAATTTGTGCTTGTGCTCTCACAGCACGTTAGACGGCTTCTTAGAGTCATCATCCAGAATAGAGATTATGACCTTGGCACAACTTCTAACCCAGGCAAGGGCCATTATGACTGATAACCAAAAACCTGAAGAGTCAGTTGCTGCATCCATTCAACGAACATGCACTAAGATGCCTCCTCCTGGCATGTGCAAGGATGGCATGATTTATTTCAAGTGCTCTGGTCCTAACCACTTTATTAAGGACTGTAAACAAGGAGGGGACAGATAATTGGGTGCACAGATCATGCCATGAAGGGCATTGATTTTGTTACAGGAAGGTTGAACACATCTGATCAACAGTTCAGAGGAGATGTCAATGCCAGTCCCTTCTCTGAAGAAGTAAAGAATGGTGCATTATCAGTCATTGAAGTGCTCATAGATGAACAGAACATCATATCCCTTGTAGACACTAGTGAACAGATCTGTATGCCACCTTTGGCAATACTGGAAGGTGAAGGTGTTGACAGCTAATGGGAAATCGCTGAAGTGGCATTGGTATGGCACAGTCAAATTGGATGTTGTTCATGCTCAACCCATGAACATTGAAATCCTGGCTGTGGGTGGAACATTGCCAGGCTTTGATCTGCTTTTGGAGATCAATGCAATCCAGGAGCTTGGGGAAATATACATCACTAAATCAGTAGAAATCTGCTTCCCTGAAGAAGGTATACCCCAGTGCACCACCATTTCCATCAACTAACATGATATTAGTGCGCAATTCCACCACCAGATAAAGGTTTGGACTGCCTCAAGGAAATGGGTCAGCAGTCAAACACTGAAAAACAGTGTGCCGAAGTACACTGTGCCTGATACTGTCCGCTTTGAATGGAAAAAATGAAATGCAACTATGACTAGACAATGAATTGCTGCTGATAGATCCTGAAAGTGAGCTCAGTCCACCCATCGGCCTGATTCCATTAATAGCAGTGGCTCAAGGACAAACAGAAGGTTTGGCCAGCCTTTGATTACAGAGAATTGAATGATTTTGTGTAGACGTTCACTGCCAATGCAGATGTGTGCATTCAGCAGTTGGACAATGGCAGTGGCAGGGCATGAATGTGTCCCTGTTAGATTTGAGAAAAGCTTACCTACAGATACACATTTACAAGGCATTGTGGCCCTTTCAAACTGTTCTGATCAAGGGCAAGAGGTATTGCCTTACATGATTAGAATTTGGCTTAAATGTTGCATCTATCATTATGAAGGCTATCATCGACTTGGTCATGTCCCAGAATGTGTCAATCAAAGATGCCCCATTAGCTTACATAGATGACATATTTGTCAATGAAGCTTTGGTTTCTATGGCATGAATGAGGGACCATCTATCCAATTAGGAACTTAGTTGTGAAGACCCAGTGAAACTGAAAGATGGGACCAAAGTCTGGGGGATGAAAGGTAGTCTTCGATGGAAATGACTAGCTTGGTTTGTGTGGATAGGCCCAGCCTTGATTTACTTTTTTAAGTCCTTTTTAATGTGATGAGGTAGTTTCCTGTGAACCCTCTCCTGGTTAAGATAGACTTTCTTTGTTTACTTAATGTGAGTAAGTGTTGTTCCCAGCATTCGCTTTTGTTATGATCCATGTCTTGATTCCCAACCTCCCCAGTTGTTTTCCTCCATTTTTTTCATCTTGCCTGAGTTAGACTTTGATTTTATAACACTATCATTTAATTTTTTATCCTTCCCTCCCTGTTAGTGATCGAAAGACAAAATATAGTGAGCATTCTTACTTTTTAGGGGAGGTGGGTGGACAGGTCCTACTAACATATGTTATTTTTAGTTTTAATGTTTCGTTATATTTTAGTTTTTTTGGGAGGGGGTCAACTCCTCCCCATCCTCAGTTAATAATTCATTAAATTTTTATATATTTTTGTAAGAAAAAAAGCAGAGACATTTTAACTTTGATATTTTTATTTCATAGTGTGTTTTGTAGGTTCCCTTTGAAGATGTGGTATTGTGGTACATGTAGGATTGAATGAGGATGTATGAGTTCTTGTGGTGAATGAGCAAATTATAATGAATGAACGGGTCGCAAAGATAGTTAATGTGGACCAGCCTTACCCAACTTCCCCTTTGGTTTTGTGCCACAATTGTTCATCTTAGAACAATAAATCTACATTCCCAGCCATGATTGAAACCAACAAGTTCCAGCCCAGATATGGCAGTAATGTTACATGTCTGGTTTAATCTGACTCTTGTAAAGATAAAGCATCATGACTTGTTATTTGGAGAGGAAAGAAGCACTTCATATTTAACTCTGCTCATTTAAGATGTCACAAAAGTCTCAGAATATCATACTGGCAATTTCAGAGATCAGAGAACTATCAAACTATGATATGTAAAATTCATGCGCATTCTCTCAAAACCCTTAGAGAGAAAAAAAGCAATAACTTACCAAGTACAGACACTAAAACCAGTTTGCATAAAAGTGATTCTATGTTCTGCTCATTCTTTTATTTGTTTTCTTTCAACAACTGATGATGAATAACATCACAAGCAGTGACCAGAAGAAGTCTATACATAACTTTATATGATTGTCTTCTTTTTCTCTTATCCTCTTTGCTTGCACTTTTGTATGGTAACTTTTGCACTTTGTTTCTTGGCAGGAGTGGCAAATTGACTTTAGCCCAATTTAAAAGCTGAATAATTTTATAATTTCACGTCATTGTCATGTATTGATATGATCCTTTTATCAGTTGTTATAGATCGACTCTTGCTACTTAATTTTCATAGAAACTACTTTCAATATAAGCAGTCAGTAGAATTACTCTACATACACTTCACACAATTGCCTCATAGCAAAGTCTTCATTGTAAAGCAGGTCTTCATTTAATGTTGTTTCATTATAACACTGAAGAGAACAATACAGTAAAATACATGATAATCATATAAATCCACATTAAAAAAAAAAACAATGTGATACAAAAGGAAAGGTCAGCAAGTGCTAGCGTATTAGTATGTGACTGTGTTTTGTATTACTTGGTTTTACACTAAGTGTTTGTAGGAGGTGCTCCTTATAATTTTCACTTTGCAAATATTTTGACCTTGCAATGATGGTAGAATGTGCATTTTGAACTATTCATGCTTGCAGACACAGAAAAAGTCTAACAATAGAAAATGTTTTACAGATTTGAGAGTGAAGATAGCTCATTTTCACTTCCCAAATACTTGTTATATTTGAGACTTCATAGACACCAGTACTAGTAGTAACACCTTTCAATAATATCCGCATTAGTAATACTTGTTCAAGTAGTAATCACCAAATAGTATAATGATCAGTATAGTAGTAGAGCAGAGAGAGTCAATGTATAGCAAGGGTGGATAGAGAAGAAGAGTGAACAATGATTGTATAGTCATCACGCTACTTCTTATTTATTAACTTCCTTTATGATCCCATGATCTACTCACTGGTGATCTAGTTTCAAACCACAGTGTCAGCAACAATGCTTACTCTTATACAACAGGTATGAAATTCCAATCATCTGAAGAAGACCCCAGCACACAACAGCCAAAAGTGAATATGACAATGAAGATGAGGATAATAATCCGAATAATGTAAATAATACAAGTAACGAAAGCTTTTGTGCAGTGATTTCAAAATGTTTTTATTATAATCTCTTATAATAAAATATAATAATTTTATATATATATATATATATATATATATATATATATATATATATATGTGCAGTAAATCTTCATTCAAACATGTTTCATTGAATGATATAGATGTATTGTCTATTTATTTCTGTACTGATCCTTTCCAGTTGTCTAATCAGTTTCTTGATGTTAAGATGAAATTCATTATTGAAGGCACCATAGTTTTGTTTTTTGTTTTTTTGTTTTTTTTTTTTTTAGCCCAAGTACCTGTGTACTTTCAGTTTTTTCCAAGATCATCCTTGGGTAAATTACAAAGACAAACTTATTGTAACTGATTAAATCTGCATTTCATTATTTCATTGTGATGGTGATTTTAAAAGAAAAATACACGTGAACATGCTCTGTTATAATTATTTTCAAATTTTAGATTTATCTGTTATAGCTATGGAATTTTTTTCAAAACAAGTGTTTCAATAAAATTCCTTTCAACCAATTTCCTGTCATCTCTCATCTATTTTTTATTATATCCATTCTGGGCCAACCGACACATTCTGTAACAGTTGTCATTTCACTTTACTTGTATGTTACTCACATTGAAGTAAAAACTTCACTTTCATTATTTTTTGACGATGATGTTAATAAACATTGAAATATTAACAGAAATCACTTGGAAAACTTGTTTGTTAACAAGTATTAAAATTACTTTCTTCTTTTATATCTTAAAACTTTTTATAGGCAAGGTTTTTTGGGAAATATGAATTTATTAAAAATATGTACATAAAATGTTTGTTTTTCTTCTGCTTGAAAGGTTTGAATGAAAAATCTGGATTTATCTCATAAACACAAGTTTGTTCTTGCACAGATATAAATCATCAAATTCACAATATCTTGTCTGTTGTTCACTCTTTCAAAATGTGTCTGATTTAATGTCAAAAAGAAAATAGTTTGTTTATGGACCGTTTTAGTCTGTTTTCTTCTTTTATCATTCCAGAAAGTAAAAATCTTTCTGTTCAAATTTATAACAATATATTTGGTATCATTATTATTTTCTTCTATGTGACTAATATATATTATTTATTTTGAAGACACTTTCTCTGAGGTATTTTCAATATTAAAAAAAAAAAAGGATTAAAAAAAAAAATCATTGTTTTTCTTTTTAAATTTAAAATATCATCTAGCATAAACAGAGCCTTAATAAAATACCACAAAATAGGTTTGTGTTAAATAGACTGGGTGTCTTACTTAAGAAATCTTGAATAAATATATTGATAAAAAGAATTATTCCTATGTGGATGTTGCTTACTTGTTTTATAATATGTGCAACAGAAATGTATGTATGTATGTATGTATGTAATATATATATATATGTGTGTGTGTATATGTGCGTACATATGTATGTGCATGTGTGTATATATGTATGTACGTGTGTGTATGTATATATATATATATATATATATATATGTGTGTGTGTTTGTGTGTCTGTATGCACACTAAGGAACAGCAAATAACACTTGGTTGGCATTCTATACTTAAGATGACAAAAAGAAGAAAAAGTCTTTAGCAAAAAAGATTCAATGACTGATAGAATGTTAGGTGGGGGGTGGAAATAAAAATAAATGTGATGTTTATTGAGGAAATGATCAGATAGCTGGGTAAGAACATCTTAATCATATGAACAGTGTTTGGTAAGAAATCTGAGAGAACACAAAACCAAGATGTCTACAGAAACAGATAAGTTATACATCTGGCAAAAGTGTAGCCCCATTGTCTAAGCACTGGGCACGATGCCACATGATTTATAGTTTAATACAAGATTTTTGTTAATCTTACTCAGCATAAATCATCAAATCTTTAGGTCAGGCACATTACAACTGAATGCTGCTCAGGTACCAGGTTGGTGACACTTATTACTAGAAACTAACAAAGGCAAATTAAATTCATGTATATAGCTTAGAAATCATCTAGCCACTGGATATTAATATTTTTTTGTTCAACCTATACAAGGCCCAAGAGCCACTCATGGTAGAGGGTTAAAGATTAAGAGGTACCGTTTATGCAGATATATGAGGAAGATAACAGTTAACCCAAGAAATGAGATTAAGATTGTAGCGATTGGGGAAGCATCCTCTTGGGAGTTGGTTGCAAAAAATAGTGATTTGTGGGAAGAAGCTGCTTGAGTGGAAGTTACATCTCATCAATGGAATACGGAGGGAATTAGGGTGATTTACTACAATGGGTGTGGCATGGCAGGTCTTAGCTGTGAAGGTTAGGACTAGTGGAAATAAGGAATGTAGTTTGTCCGAACACTTTCCATGAAAACAGCAACAGAGCAACAAGAGGTTTACAACGTTTCATCTGTGGGAAAAGTGTTGTAAGGAGGAAAATAAATCATCATGTGGAGACGCTTGACAGAGACTGAAAAGTGAAGATAAAGTAACACTCTATTTTTTGCCTAATCCGTCCAGTTTTGTGCACATGCAGCATCTATTTCAAATATGGAGGGTCCACTAGAATAACGTTTGAAGTAATAAAAATGTTGGAATAAAAATAAATACATTAATTCTTTGGAATTTAATTTGTTTACATTTTGGATACAAAACCGAGCAAATAAGTAGCTCGTAAGAAACTAATCCCAATGAAGAGACTGTGAGCTTACGTTAAAAAGGGAAAATAGAACATTGATTGCCTTGTCATTCTCCATGACCAAGCAGTAAAACAAACTGGATCAAATGCTGGTTTCCCCTATGAAGGGCAATGTCAGTTCACTGCCAAGGAACGCATTTTTCTTTATTTGAAGTTTCCCGAAGGTCAATAGACATAATACACATTGTTTAATAAATAAAATGGAGTGTCCTGTTATATATACACATATATACATACACACTCCCCACACCTACAACACTGCATTCATCGGTTGTGTAAACAACAGTGGCTCATAAAGCTATCTGTCAATCTGCATTTCTTGTCACATATGTGGCATATCAAATCATCTCCGGGTGATGGAAGTTGACTTTGATCTTCATCACTTCCAATATGCATTTTCAGGAGTTGTCAGGCCCGACCTGCACTTGCACACCCTAGTGTAGGTTGAACATTCAAAACATACCATTACAAAATTGTTATATGCAATAGACTGTTATATACATACACACACACAGGGTGCAGCTGGTATTTGAGGACGGATTTTATGGATTAGTAAAAAAATTTGCTGAACAAATGAAGATAATTATATTTGATTACAAACAAGTAAACATGAAATTTAGCTAACTATTATTTAATTTTATTCAATAAAACCACAACTAGCATCAATAACTGCCTCTACACAAGGTCGAAATCGGCTGCAAGCTCTGATTAATTGGTTCTTATTTATGTAAGACATTACTTGAACTATTGCAGCTTTAAGAGAGTCTTTGGTGTTATGAGGCTGTTTATTAACCTCCTTCTCAACAACGCTCCACACATAAATAGTCTATTGGATTGAGATCTGGAGAGTTAGGAAGCCAAATGTTAGGTGTGATGTGGTTGTAAAAATGGTCAGCCATCCATTCTTGTGTACGTAGAGCCTTGTGGGATGGAGCCGAGTCTTGCTGGAATATTTAAGGCCTTCCTCTGCATATGTTGTCAATCCAGGGCTTGACAACTGTTTCTAGAACCTCAATGTAAGCAGCAGCATTTACTCTAAGACCTTGTTGAAAAAAAGTATGGTGGCATTACATGTGATTCATTGCTAACAACACCCAATACCATAAAACTTGAAAGAAATTTTGTGCGCATTACTCTTGGCACCTCAGAAAGATCTGAACAATGCTATCTGTCATTTCTTCTGTTAAGTTTTTGATCTTGATCAAAATTTTTCTCATCTGAGAAAAACCAAATCACACCAGCTTCTGAAGGATTTTTAAGTTTGTTTAAAAGCCTTTCAGATCTGTTTAAATGGTTTTCTTTTGTTTTTCCAGACATAAATTGATGGCTCTTTATCACGTAGGACTTGTATCAAATGTCTTCATGAAAACTCCTGATTGTTTTTTCAGACACATGCAGCTTTTTGGCACTTGACCTCATTGACCTCGGTTTTCATCAATTGTCTGCTAGACTTCCTGAATAAATTCGGATGCTCTTACTTTATCAGAATGTGCAGAATGTCTTTTACATTGTGATACAGACATTGAGGAACTATCAGCGTCTTCTAACTCTTTTCGTCTCTTGTGGACAAATGATCTTGCAACTTTGAGGAAACGTGCAATATCCAAATCGCTATGATCAGCCTTTAATGCCACAATCACAGCATGCCTTTTCATTTCATTTGTTATCATAGGGTTTGCCATTCTTGATTTCTGAAAAATAAAAGCATTAGAAGTTAGTGGGAAGCAATATTAATCTTAAATCTGTATGTCCTCAAATACCAGCTGCACCCTGTATATTACTGAGGTATGTATTATTAAAGGCTAGAGAGCATTTGTTTTTGGGACTAAGTTGTTGCAAAAAAAAAAAAAAGCAACCTACTACAAACCAAAAGTATACAGCCATGATGATGATGATGGTTGATGACAACCAAAAGCATTCGCCAAAGCACCAAGGACTGGGGTCTTTTTTTTAAACAACTTAGACCCCAAAACAAAGAAACTTGTAAGAAAGCAAAAAAAACAAAAAACAAAAGAAAGAATATTAAACAGAAAAGTTCTGAAGTCTTTAATGTCTCAGTAATGACCTGCTTCCAATATATATATATATATATATATATATAATCACAAACTGGAAAAAGTTTTTGTAACATGTTTCATCCATTTTGTTTTTTTCGTTTTTGTTTTAAAAAAATTATTTCTAAATTTAAAAACTCCCAAAAGCTCCCTTTTGTGCACATGTGTAATCACAACCATGTAAACAAACACAATCCGATGAAGTTCTAATGGATGAATCATGTCACAAAAACTTTTTCCAATTTGTCACACATCTTTGAAAACTGTTCTTAATATAGAAAAATTTATATATCATATATAAAAAGTGGAGTAATAGATAATCTTTTGGTATGTACATGAAATACGCATTGGCATAAAGGTTTGTAAAAAAAAAAATGAAAATACTTTTGATACAGCCTAATTTATAATAATAATATAGTGATAGATAATCTGTAGATAAGTACAAGAAATAAGATTTTAAGTCAATGTCTGTGAAAACCAAAAATACATTTGATAAATCTGATTACAAACCAAAGGTCAAATTACATTTCATGAATTATGAATTTGTATCAGTTATGCTCATGAAAAAAGACAATGTCGTCAATCAGAGGAAGACTTAAAAAAACAATTTCTTGAACCAATGCAAGAAAGAAAATCAAAGTTTGGGGAGAGAGAATCAGAGAAAGATCTTTGATTTGGTCAAACAACCATAAAGAGAAAAGTGCATACTTGATGACAATCTGGGTGGAACAATTTGCTATTATTTAAAAAAAAAATTATTTTTCTTTTTCCAAGGTTTATTTGCAGCTTTTAACCATGACTAAATTGTCACATGGCAGAAACATTCACTGCTTGTAGCCTTCAGACGTGTGTTTTAAGCTATTTCTGCCAGTAAAGAATCTATTTTTCTTTCAGTCTTTAAATATTCTGTCTTGTGTCAGAAAAGATTAAGAATCCATTTTTTGGAAGCATCGTATGACAGAAGAGAAAGAAATGGATTTTCTGGTTCGAAGAAGGTCAGCAAGGAAGTGTGCAGAAAGCACTTTTCAGAAGTATTGGTAGCTCTTTTTCTTTTACATTAATGAATGCATAATTATGAGCAAGGTAACTATGTACTGCCTGGAATATAATAGCTTTTAGGATTATTACTGCAGTCAGGCCTTTTGCATCGTTTGCTTTGTCTTTAATAAAAATGTCTATACATATACGTGATCAGAAGCCAATTTAAGAATTTTATGATTGTGGAATCATTGACTAATTGAACATCTTTTGAGGATCTTTTATTTAGTTACTGTCATTTTTGAAAATTGTTTGAAGGAAAATTAAAAGTTCATTCTTTAACCATTCTTCTACTGGAGTGAATGGAAGATTTAGATTAAAGATATGATTAGAGTAAAAAAAAAGTGAGAGTGGGGGAGGAGTGATATGAATGATAAAGAAATAAACAAAGATAGATAGATGAATGGATTGATTGATAAAGAGAGAGAGAGATGTACACTGCATGTGGTTTTTAATGTATCAGATCACTGCAAAATTTTATGCTCAATTAGAACATTAAAAACAAAATTTTATGAAGGGAATTTTTTTCTTAGTGGTTTGGTATCTGTCAATGTAGCAGGATGGAAAAATCAACAGTACCACCAGAATCAAATACTGAATCATGATGAGAGGTCATGGACAAGACTTCCACATTGGAAAACTATACATATGAAACACACACAGCTGAGACACTGGAAAAAGGACAAACAAATTTGAATCAATTCTGGATAACGTGACCAAAAATCCCTGGTAACACATAGTAATCCCATTGTGCGGTCAATGTGGTATACTGCCAAGCTCTGTTATTTACCCACTCCCCCACAATCAATGAAATAAGATGTGACATAAGGTGGAGATTATTGTGAGGGACCCAAGCATTTCCACCCAAGTCATTGGTCAAAATTTACCCAGTCCCATATTTGCAGGATCAGGTACAATTCTTGTCTGTTTTTTTTCAGCAGGATCAGGTACAATTCTTGTCTGGTTTTTTTTCAGCAGTCTTGACAATCCTAGCCAGGCAGCAGACTGCCAACCTCTGCCCTTTCCCAGAAAATGTATCTGCTTTTATGGAGCCTAAAAGTTTAGCAGTTGGAAATGATTTGTATAGTTAACACTGTTCAGCTCACCATCCCAACTATCTTGTGGGGAAGCTGGTAGACACTTTCTTTCCTCATAACCCAACATTTCAGAGTTCACACCAACCATGTGCTCTTTTTCTGCAGTAAGAGCACACTAAATGTTGTCTCTTTGACCAATGTGGGGAGGTACTATTATCAGTTAATGATTGGCTGCTCAGTTTGCATTTAATTTCCACTACATTCTTTTTACCTACTCACCAAAAGCATTACTCAAATACATAAACTCCACTGTTTTTAACAACTGTCTTGCATCATTCTACAAGCTTGTTGATACCATTTTCATAGAAACTTTGTGTTTTTTGCAACATGTAGTCTTGCATTATTGATTTCCCTTTTTGATTTACCAAAATCGGACATTTTTCTTGACACTAAGTCTCTTCAAATGGTGAAAGGTAGTCGAGATATTTATTTTCAAATTCTTAACAATCTCCTCCACTGAAATCTCCAGTTAATTCTTGACGATGACAAATAGTCTTCATCAACATTAACAGGTCACCCCGCATGTGGCTGGATAGTTGGTGCATGAATGAAATAAACCTTCTGCATCTTTTCTTGTAAAAGTTCCAGTGCTTACGCTTTTCCAAAATTTACAGAGCATAATATGGCAAAAGTGTAACTTTTCCTCCCCATCTTTAAGGCATTCATTTGTAGACAGTCAAAGATTTCAATCTAAGACACACCAGAAATCGTCACCTAAACACTAGTGTCATGTTGCAGGCATTTTATATTAACAATGAAAATCAGGCCCAAACTTCTGCAATGATTTGATAGGAATACTAAAAGAAATGGTGATGTGAAATGTAAAGCCAAAAAAAAAAAAAATCCCAACAGGCAGACTTTGCTAGAGTTACCTGCCCCTTTGAATCTAAACCGCATGTGATGCAACCAAAAATATAAAACAATACAAAATAAGAAGCAGACTCCTTATTTTTACTGTTGTCACCTTGTCTATATTGTATGATCCGTTTTCATTCTACTTCTCCTTGTTCACCACTGAAATAGAAACATTTACTAATAAAAATTCATCTCTCCTCACCAATGGTTTTATAGTCTAACCATACTGAAAACACTGGTTTTCATTCAATCATTGAGATTAAGCAATGTTGAGTCCAGGCAGTACTTAGATGGGGGACTACTTGAGAATGCTGGGTACTGTTAACCACCTCCTATAATTTGACATGTTTTGATTTTAAATAACCCACAAATGGCTAATAAACTGTAAAAAAAAAAAAAATCAAGCCATCAATATCTTGATCAATATCTTGATCAATATCTTCTATATTAAATTCATTTCAAAATTTGAAGGTTTTAAGCAAATTCAAAATTAAATTCAATTTTCGAGCTGTCTACACAATTTAAATCCTGGATACTAATAGAAGTTCAATAAAGTCAAATTGGCAGTTGATTTTAATGATGACCTTCAATCTGTTGTTAACTGGTGCCAACAAATGGATTGTTAATTTTAATGCCTCCAAAATGAAACTGCGTTTTTGACCTTCATCAGCATGACTGATTCCAACACCCTGGAAAGTGACTTATTGTGCTTTCTCATGTTAATATTTGATATGAAGTGGAAAGCTATTGAATCAATTGCTAGGAGTCTACAATGAAAGTTGGTTCACTGTGCTGTGCCAGATAGTTTCTCTTGCCAGAATCTCTCTTATGCCTTTATAAGTCTACCATTCATTTATGCAGTGAATATTACTGCTACATCTAATCTGATACTTTTGCTATATATTTAAAGATACTTGATAAAATCCTAAAAAGAATCTGCAATGTTATCAGTCCTAACCTGGAGTCTCAGTGTCAGTCACTTTCCCACTAACGTAATGTAGCTTTCCTGTACTTTTTCTATAAATAATTTTATGGTAATTATTCTGGTGAGCTTTCCTCTTTGCTATCTAGACTTTATGAAGTTAACTGCAGTACTAGATTGGCAGGTAGGTCCCATCACTTTTCATTTGGAAGAATCTAATATAACTGTAAATTCTAGGTTAAAAAATTTCTTCTTTCACACTTCTCACTTGTGGAACACTCTTCTGACTTCTTGCTTTACAGTCAACTTTCATCTTTAAAAATTTAAATACAATGTTTATTTTCATTTTCTGTTTTCTTAATGTTTTTTTTTTTTTATTGTTCTCTCTTTCTTAATTTATTTTTCTCATATTCTTTCACACACAGTAACTCCTTGCATATTAGTGGCTTTATTGCCTTGTTTGGGATGAAATGATTAAAAAAAATACTACAAATGTAAATATTATGCTTTGACTAAATGGTACAAGCTGCCTTTTGGTCATTTCAATGGAAATTAAATGCAATACAAATACTGAAAAATGCAAAATATATTGTAAACCCATACATTTGGCCTCCAGTTAGTGTTGCCAAAGAAGAGGTTTGAGGTACCCAGGACATGTGATAAAATCTACTGGTTATTTTTTTTTATATTTGAAAGAATTCCTGCCTTTAATGATGTTTTAGGCAATTTTTTTTTTCTAATTTAATTCATTTTTGAGGATTTGTCTAGCATTTTGGTTACGGACTAGAGGTTTTCACACATTTTATACAAAAATACAATAGTCTACTGTTTAGACCATAATACTGAAAACAATCTTTTGAAAGAATGTCACCCTTTATTTATTAATCCAATCAGTGGATATTTATTGATACAATCTGATTTTGCTGCATTTGCAATGTTTTGAGATGGCAGATTTTCTGTTGGTAGTATTATATAAAGATGGCAGATTTTCTGTTGGTAGTATTATATAAAGATGGCTTTTCTGTTGGTATTTATATAAAGATGGCAGATTTTCTGTTGGTAATTAAAAGATGGCAGATTTTCTGTTGGTATTTATATAAAAGATGGCAATTTTCTGTTGGTAGTTTTATAAAGATGGCAGATTTTCTGTTGGTAGTATTATATAAAGATGGCAGATTTTCTGTTGGTAGTATTATATAAAGATGGCAGATTTTCTGTTGGTAGTATTATATAAAGATGGCAGATTTTCTGTTGGTAGTATTATATAAAGAAAACATATGTAAAATATTTTAGTTTGTTTTATTGATGATAAAGAAATTCATTTGAACTGACCTATTTCCAATGATTAAATCAACACCTCTAAAAATTTCAGATTTGCATTTTCTGGTGCTTTCTTTAATCATTTCACACCAAGCAAGGTAATAAAGCCACTAAGATACAAGGGGGTTACTGCGTGTGAGAGATTATGAGGAAAAAAAAAAACACTATCAGAGAGCAAGAACAATAAATGAACAAGAATTAAGAAGAAAGAAAGTAATGATTGACAATGCATTTAAATTTTGAACATCAAAGTTGACTGGGAAACAAGAAGCTGGAAAAGAGTTCTATGAGTGAGATAAAGTGAAACTGTTAGCATAGAACTTATGGTGGCATCTAGCCATTTCAATTGCTGCCAGTCTAGTACTGCACTTATATTCATAAAGTCTAGGTACCATAAAGGAAACAGAACAATTACCATAAAAATATTTATAGAAAAGTCAGAGGGAAGCCACATTACAATGATGGGAAAGTGACTGAAGGCAAGATGCCAGGTCAGGACCAATAACATTGCAGGCTTCTTTGGATTTTATTAAAAATATATCTCATATTCACAGATGCTTTCATGAGTCAGATGCTGTATTTCTTGTAGAAAGAAAAGTAAAACAGTTGCATTTTTAAAGACAGTCTGCACTTCAACTGACAAGAAATATATTAATGGTAGCATTAACAATTAATAACAAAAAGGTTTAACTATCAATTACATTTTTGGTAGGCACTCACACATAAATGTTTCACATTCTTGTACCAATTATTGACAGGTGCAAATAAGAACTGCTATAAAGTTATCTGAAAATATTACTTAACACAACATCACTAAATGACTAATGTTACTAATAAAATTTAGTGACTTAAGGAATTAAGTAAACGAAAGATCACAATTTTTAAACATTCAGTGAAAGTTAAAACAGATGAAACACATTCAAAAGAACTAAATTCTTATAAGTAAACTTAAAAATATATATGATTTAAGACATTACTAATATTTTATTTTAAATTTAACAACGCATTAAAAAATAAGTGAATTAGCTGAATTGTATGCACAAAAAAATCAGTTTCACAAATATTAAATCGAATTATGCTTGCAAGGTTCCATTTATATTATTTCAAATAATTCACTGTGTGAATGCCAAGGGAGATAAATTGGTTAAGTTGTTAAATTTCTTTTTTACTGTTATTGTGGAATGTCGTTATTGAATTTGTATTTAAGTTTCTTTACAAGATTAATGAATTGATCTGTTATTTTGTTTTGTTATGTCATCTTTCATTCATATGGCTGACATTATCATTTTACCCACACCAGTTGCAAGAATATGTAGAACTGGTTATATAAAAATCAGTACGACACCCTTGCAACATTTCTGAGAGACAAAAATGGCAAATTAGAATCTGAAAACCGAATTCACATCTAAGGGAAATAAAAACATTTTAATGAATTCAAAAGAAAGAAAAGAGAGAAAACAATTTCTCAATCTGTTTGCAAAGAACTTCTTACTGCAGTGAATGCGTTAGTAAAACCTTTTAAGTTTCTTCTGCTGAATCACCTGCTACTTCCTCATTTCAAATTTATGGCGTAATCAAATTATTCGATTAATTAAAACTGAATTGTACTTGCATTTTTAATGTGTTTTTGGTGTTGCTCCTTCCACTGTTGGCAATGATGGTGCCAACACTCAATGAGAGTCGAGAGAGAGAAAATTAGAAAATTCATTTCTTGAAAATGGAGCGCAAATTCAAAAAAACAATAAAAACAAAAAGTGCGGACAGACACAAACTAAGATCCTAATGAATGAACTAATATCACTCTCACTTCTATTTAAAGAACTTAATCCTTGTCTGAGTTGAAGTGTTTTCATTATCAGTATTTATTCAGACACGTGTTCATATTTCTTGCATTTCAGCCAATGTGCTCTCTAACCATTTTAATCTTGTCTGAAGAGGAGATTTTAATTATTTAGTAAATTATTTGAACTAGTGTCTTCATCTTTGTTGTTTTGAGCACACCAGAGTGAATACACAAACCTTTGTACTGTTGCCTGAAGTTTTGGGATAAAGCAGTTTTTCTTCTTCTTTGTTTTTTTTTTTTTTTAACTGAGTTTTTGAAACGATATCTTCATGTTTATCATTATTGTTATAGTGGAACACACCTATTCTATAGTTAATAGACTCTCCGACCTATAATAAGTAGGAGTAGTAAGAGTCACGTTGGGGTCACTCAGTGAGTCAGTCAGTCAGTCAACAGTCAAATTAACGTTTTGTCCGTCAAACCTATTTTAGGACCGACAGTACAAATACAAGCCTCCACTGTGAAATCACTCCACAACAATTATGAACATTCAAGATGGATTCACAGCCTGGAAAAGAGAGAAATTAGGGAATTAGTAGGTAATTGAAAAATAGTCATGTTTTAAAAAAGAAAATAGTGAAGATATTATCAACAGAAATCAATGAATCTTCTGATACAATTTGATATGCATCAAATGACATGTTTATAATATACTTAAAATATACTTATAATATACTTTCCTTAGATTAAAAATTGTCATAAAATACTAAATGTTATTTATGTGGTTTCTTTTTTATAGGATAGAAAAATTTGAATAAAAATGTTTCCTCCTTTTCATTTTGAATGGATGGACCAAAGTCTTAGTCCTAAAAATGCTTCATGGGTCATGCCAGTGATAGATGATCCTAATAAAATTCTGTGCTGCTTTTGCCAAAAGACAATTTCATTGAGTAATATGGGAAGATGGCCAGGCTTGTTCTTGTTATCAAGAATGTTTATAACATGGCCAGGAAAAAAAAAAAGTATCAGCTGAAGAAGAGAAGGCAAAAGGAAAAGAGTAGCTGAATAAACTAAAACCTTCTAAAAAAATAAAAAAGGAAACATTTTAAAGTTAAGAGAACATCGAGATGAACAAAGTGACATTGACAGGAACATTGCAAAACTTAAAAAGTCAAAAAAGTAATTAACTAGACTGTCTTAGATTTGGAGTCGAGATGTTACATTGTATATGATGAAAAAGTTTTCATTCTCTAATGTGTGTTGTCTATTCCTCTTTTTAGCTGTACTTCTATGATCACCAAAGTTAAGCAATGCTGAGCCTGGTCAGTACTTAGGTGGGTGACTGCCTGGAATATCAGGTGCTGTATGCTTGGATGTGCAAGTGGTGTAATGGATAATGGCTCAGAAATTGTTAACTCGAGAGCCGAGTTCCAAATCCAGTTGGGTTCGTTACTTGCACTTACACGCAATTACACTTGTTAAATGTGTGAATCTACCTACCACTGAAACCATTTTTTTTCTCCAAAAAAATAAAATTGCATCCAAAATATTTAGATTTTGTCACTAAATAACCCATAGCGGTTGATATGACACTAAATAGAACCAGCCAACCATTCTAGCTGTACTCCAACACAGCTATCAATGTACTGTCTGTCACATAATGTCCTGAAATCAAGGAATATCAATGGAATTTTTCAGGGAAATCAGAATTATGAGGAATTTTTTTCTTTTTCTTAATGTTCATCCGATATAAGGCTGAAGAGCCACTCAAGGCAGAGGGTTACTGAATGAGGCTGTGTAATATGAAGATAAAGGGAAGTAGGAAGTGAATATTATGAGGATAGATAACAACTGATACTTGATTTTGAAGAGATTAAGATTGTAGTTTCCAGAGAAGTGTCCTACACAGGAGTCTATTCCACAAACTAGCAGTTCTTGGGAGGAAGCTGTCTGAGTGGAACTTCCTCCTTACTAATGAAATACAGAGGAAATTAAAGTGTGGACATATCAAGGTGGAACTTAACAGCAAATGCTTGGATTATTTGTGGCATTAAAGAAATAACACTCATCTGAACATTTGTCAATGAAGTAGTCACAATAGGTTTGTAATATTTTGGTGCCCATGGGAAAGTGGGGGGGGGGCTTGGAACTCTGCAAGGGTGAAAGCTGCAATCTTTTATGTTGTTGGCTGGAATGAAGCAATTAATATTTTACTCTATGAATTTTTTTTTAATTACTGTCTTTATCTTTATTGTTTTGCTCCTTGTGTTTCAGTAAAAATACATTTACTGGCTTTTCCAGTATTGTCCATGGCATTAAGTATTGTAGTCATTCTTTATCAACTAGTATCTTGTATTCACTATCTACAGTTTGGCTTGTCAAGTCTCCAATCTTCCTCAGATGTTTTTCCCACATGATCATCTTTCATTCTTCCACCCCACACAATATCTGCCTACAATGACACAATTTTAAATTTAAGTGGAAGAATACACTTTGTTAACTAGATCAATATTGTTACCATTGTCTCAATCACTTACCCCCTATTCAGTCTCTCTCTCTCTCTATCACTTACCCTATTCACTCTATTCACTCTCTCTCTCTTTCAATCACTTACCCTTATTCACTCTCTCTATCAATCATTTACCCCCTATTCAGTCTCTCTATCACTTGCCCTATTCACTCTATTCACTCAATCACTTATCCTTATTCACTCTCTCTCGAAATCACTTACCCTTATTTACTCTCTCCCTCTTTCTCAATCACTTCCTCTATTCACTCTCTCCCTCTCTATCACTTATTCACTCTCTCTTATTCACTCTCCTTCTTTTTGTGCTTCATTGTTTTCTTCTTTGTCTTTATCAGTAACAATATCATCTGAATTCTCCCACCTCTACAGTCTAATTTCTTTCACCCCCCCCGCCCCCCATTCCTCCTACACATTTCCACTCCCCACCACTGCAGTCATCACCCAATATGACTTCCCCTTTTAAATTCGTACTCTAAGCGCATTGTTACCAAAAACTATTATTAGCATCCCTTGTCTTTTCCTCGCCTTTTGGAAATCATTCTCTCCCAAGTAATCATTGCCCCAATCATTATCAGCAACAACTCCCCTTCCAATTCCTTTCTTCTTTTCATCATAATCTTCCAACCTCCTCCTTCAACAATCATGATCACTACAAGATCATTTCTATTTCTTTACATACAAAATTGCCAGCAGCAGCAAACTAGAAAACAGGTTTGAAATAATTATCTACTCAATCTGTTCCTCTTTATCACATTCTTGTTTCTTTCCATCATTCAATACAATAAACTACAACAATTATTTTAAGTGTCATTTTGATAATGTCTTTACCTTTATAATTTTTATTACATTATCAAGAAACAAAACATCAGTCTTTTTCCATATCCTTTTCATTCTTATATTAACACAGATTATCTCATGAAGATTATCAGCTAGATTATCAGACTGTTGTCCTCCTCTTTGGTAGTATTATCACAATGTTTCGGATGTTTTGCACTCTAGCCTTCATCAGGTGTATATTGATCCAGAACCTACAGAGAATTCTGAACTGAACCCTTTGTTTAATCTATAGGTAGACTGTTTTTTTTGTTTTTTTTTTTTCACAATCTATGTCTACGGATATCTCATCCAGTTCTCCTTTTTAGTACGGCTCAGTTATTGCTTGCCCTGTTTCTGCTGAATCCAACTTCACACTGCTTGGATCTTTGAAACAGGTTTAGCAATAACTGAGTAATAATAAAAAATAAGAACTAGACAAAATATCCCTAGACATGGAATGAGAACAGTCTACCCCAGTCGATCAAATAAATGATTGAATTTAGAATTATCTGTAGGTTACCCAGATCGATATACACCTGATGAAGGCCGGATGGTACAAAGGCCAAAATGTTATGATATCAACAATAAAGATGAGGACAATAGTCCGAATATAGATAGTGTAAATAATTCAGTTCAGAATTGCCTGAATGTTACCCAGATCAATGTACACCTGATGAAGGCTGCTAAAAAGAACGAAAATTAGGACAATAATCTGAATGAAAATAATCGCAACTCCTCATCCCAGTAATTCAGACAGAAATTAGATTATTGTATTTTGGCAGTGATTGAAAAAGAAATCATGATAGCAATAATTTTCATTGGTTCTTTTTAAGTAATCACAATTATTTTTAACCAATCAGCTCTTTCAAACACTGACATCAAAATTGTAATCTTTATAGTTGCATATAGCAAATGCCAAATACATGTCAAAGAACAGAATTCCTCTTACACTACTGTAAATAGAATGGATCCTTATATATAGCATTCTGATCATCTCAGTGATGTTATGCTAAGGGAATTAGAGACCCTATCATGATTTATTATTCATGGGGGTAATCTTAACAATATAAGATATGTAGTTAACAGTGTGTTGATGGCCAACTGATAAAGAAAACTAAAAGGACCTCCAAGACAGGGTAGTAGTAGACAGAAAGAATGGCCATCAACAAGAGAAAAACACCAAAGATGTAGAAATTGGAAAAACAGTACTGGATTATTGTTATCCTTCATCTTATATGACAGTGAATGCTGGATAGTCTCCTTGAGGATAGAGGAAAAAAACAGAAGGCAGCAGAAATGTGGTTCTACAGAAGAATGCTAAAAATTCCATCGACAGATCAAATAAGCAACAAGGAATTCTTAAAATGGCAACAGAAAGAGCACTTCAACTCAGAATCAGAAAAAGGGAGCTAAAATTTCTTGGATGGACATATATGGAAAGGCTTTGAAAACTTAACCCTTACAAGTGATAGTATGGGGACAAGTGATATTGAAGCAAGAGAGATGGGGACTCTTATCTGACATGCTTGTGTAAAAAGAAGGAAAAATGTTGAGTGGTGGGGGGAAGTATGTTTGGGGCTTGAGCCTTACCAAAGAGAGAGAAATTATTAAGAGGCACAAAGGACAGGAAGTTGTGGAGAGCCATGATAGCTTATGTCCTGAAGAGATGTGGTACATAGAAGATGATGAAAGGCAAGTTCAACTTTTACACAGTTCATCAAGGAGGTGACTTCTTGATAATATAAACCTGCGGATATGATCCCAGTATGTGGCACCTTTGGGATGTGCCTGAAAGCCAAAATCACAGATTGACCCAAGCCACGTGAGTGAAATTGGGGAGACAAAACTGTCATCATGACTGTGCATTTGAGTGTACTGTCCTTGTTTAACTGTAGATCCCATCAGTTTATGTCCACATAGATACAATTTATTTAAGCAAATACTCTGTTTTTTAAGTAAACAGTATTAATTACATTTACTGGATTGACATACATATGTAGAGATATGTTTTGTGAGCAGATATAATCATTTGGGAAAGATCATTGAAGATTTGTTGTTTACAAACAGTAATTTGAACTTTGCTAACCAAATGATTTTTCTGTAACTGAGTGGTATAGCATGTCAGATCAATTGACAGTTCCAAATAGGAAACAGGTTTGATTCCTGTCAGAGAATGTATATTTTCAACAAAATTTCTTGAACATTCAGTCTGGTAAATGTAATTAATACTGTTTATTTAAAAAAACAGAGCATTTACTTAAATATATTGTATCTATTAAAAATAATGTATAAAAAAACAGAAAATATATTAGATAATTGTCAGACTTAATCCAGTTCATATATATATATATATATATATATATATATATATATAAAATTCCATCAACTCAGCCTGTCTGTTTGATGGAATTTAAGCTGTATTTAATTACTGTATTTGCCCAATTTTTGAATAAGATGATATAAATTGTTTCCTTTAACTGTTGCACGTCATTTTGTCAACTGTTTCAAAATCTTCAGCTCTCTATAAGATACCAGGATGTAGCCAACAGAATCTTGTCTACAACGCATACTTCTTCATACTGAATGAGATGACCAAAAGTTCTTGAACAAAAGCAATAGAACAAACATGAAATTCAGACAGTTTATCCACAATTTTGATCCTGATAGACAACTTATTTCAAAATTGGAAAAATACAATAAAAAGTTAAAAAGTCAGCTCTTGTTAGTTGAATTTAATAAAACTTATTTGGATGTTTATATCTCTATAAATACATATACATATATATATATATATATAGATAGATAGAGAGAGAAAAAATAGACAATAGGAATCAACACTGCATAATGACTCATTTTCCTGCCTTGATGCAATATTCCAAACAAACCTCTCTCTCTCTGGTGATATGTATATGGGTGTTTGATTCTTCTTCTATATACCATATCTCATTAGGACATGGCTCTCCACAACTTCCTATACCTTATAGCTCTTCACATTTATCTTTTGCTATTCCTTCCATTCTTCATTCTGCCATCCATTCACACAAGCTCTTCCTGTAGATGTTGTTTTCTTCCTGTCTCTTTGAGGTTGTGTGAGTATCAAATTCTTCAAACCCTCCTTCCTCATTAAGTTTCAAATGTCTCTTTCTGATTCTGATACTTAGTGTTCATTTTGGTTCCATTTTCCTTAGATTAGAAATAAAGAATAGCCTCGTGGTGAGAATGAAACTCACAACATTCCTGAAATTAATCTGTGATAATTAAGATAAAAGAAATGCTCATAGAAAATTTGTAACTGATCTGATACTTCTCCACATGCTGAGGTCATATTCCAAATAAAATGTATGTCTGTCAAAGATGCATATTTAGCAGATATAATGAGTTGTTAATAAGTTCTCATCTGTTGTTGCTTTGCTTCATACCATCTCTTTTACAACTTTTGTAATCTCCTTGCATCTTAGTGGCTTTATTATCTTGCTTGGGGGTAAAATAATTTTAAAAATACAAAACTAAAATTAAGAGATCTTTAATTTAATATCTACAATCTTCAAGATCTTGTTATCATAATTAACTTCTTTAATTAAACAAGAGATGTAATTATATCATCAATACATTCTTGCAATATAAAAATAAATGTTGTAAACAAGAGATGTAATTATATCATCAATACATTCTTGCAATATATAAATAAGTGTTGTTTATATGCATCTGGAATTGAAAATAAAACCATATTCCAATCCATTTAGGTAAGGATTTTACATCACTTGTTTGAACCTATCATTCAGGTAAGGTTTTTTATACCAATTATTTAGAGTCATTATAATTTCAATTTGTCAGTATTTTTTATTATTGGATTAAATTTAAGCTTTTACCAGGTTTTATTTAGTTTTCCTTTAGAACTTTTTCAGTGTCTTCATTTATAAAAATGATCTTTTCTACTTAACATTGTCTTTTTGCCTCTCTACTGCAATCAACAGAAAATGCTGGAAAATTTTGAAGTTTAGACTGGAAATATTTCTTGTTTTTGTCTAGTAGAGTTTTCACTCCAACATTTTAATCTGCTATGACATTGTAGAGAAAGACTTAAAACACTCAAATATGTTTTTTATTTTAATCTATTTAGAAGAGTCCAAAATGAAAATATGTTGAGCTTCTTCCTTTATCAAGCAATTTTTCAGTCAATAACTGGGTATTACCAGATTCCCTGCTCATCATCATGACTGCAGCAATTGTGTTGTCTTTATATTTTCATTTAAGGAACAGGAAAGTCACATTATAGCTATGAGTAGAGAAACTATAACCAGCAAGGCATTTCCAAATCATGCTAATGATCTTTAAGAAGGCATGAATCAACTTCTCCATGGCATTCTAAAATGCCTAATAGAGAAGAGTCTGCCTTTTGAAAAACTGATCTCTTTTATTACCTAGCAACAAAATGTTGTTATAATGACTGCTGCATCCTCAACATCTCATATATAGTGTATATTTTGGCAGCATGTTTTCATTAAGACATGTCTCATTAAATAACTTAGACAAGGTTTATCCACTTATTTTCAATAGGATCCTCTCATCATCACAGACAAGCTTCTTAGTATCTTTATTAAAGAAAAAGAGAAAATTACCATGTTGATACACATTCGTTTATTCCGAGTACTTCTGACATTAGCACAATATCATCATCAGGGTGTTGTTTTTTCTAAGATAAAAATTGTGTTCATCTGAAAGTTAAATATTTTACCAGTGAAGTGAGAAATGCTAAGGTTATGTACTGTACAATTTAAATTTAACAATGTAAATGTGAGGGTAGGTAACTAAGTTATATGTCCAGATGTTTTTTTTAAAAAACTATTTAAAACTATTAGTTAAAACCTAGATATTTTAAACTATCTACTGTAAACATTCTAGAACATTTGTGCAGTATTCATAATTAATTTCATTAAGGGTTGGTTTCAATTTTTTAATATAAATAGCTTCAAGAATTTTTAGTTTGATTATTATTTTCATGAAAAAGTATAGACGTATTTTTAACAAGAATTTTCCTAAATTGTGAATACAGACAAGGCATGCTGCTGCA
Source organism: Acanthosepion pharaonis (assembly GCA_903632075.3). Taxonomy (NCBI): domain Eukaryota; kingdom Metazoa; phylum Mollusca; class Cephalopoda; order Sepiida; family Sepiidae; genus Acanthosepion; species Acanthosepion pharaonis. Next base: position 35,664 of record CAHIKZ030003267.1, on the reverse strand, counting down.
AATGTTATATGTTTGATGCATCATTCAAATGAAAGATCAACCCTCGAGACAATGTAGTAGTAGTATGACCAACATATATATTATTTTTTCTGTTAGAGATATAAATATAATCTGGCCCTGCTAACACAATTCTGAGATAGTATCCAGGTCTATCATGACACCAGTTTGTAATACCCCTTCTCTCTGACCCATGGTCACTCGGGTTTTCATTACTTTTGGCTATTTCTTCTCGATAGTTTGGCCACAACTTCTTTGTTCCAGGTGATAGCCAATTCAGTAATTATCTATTAGTCTTTGCCAGTCCACATTGTGTTATTTAGATCCTAGAAAAGATGTATTCAAGAAATCTGCAGAGTGAAATAGACCATACTAGTCAAATTACAGATTGTCTGGCAAAAGGTAATTAATGCTGGGAATTGCTCTGATTCCAGCATGGTCTGGTAAAAAGGTCTGAAATTCTTGTGATGACTGCTCTGACTTCTGAATAAATAGGAATTTTGCCAAATTCCCTACCAGCCATGATTAAGCCCGACTGATCAATACTGACCACATGATTTTTTTTCAGTGATAGTTTTCAACAACTCATTACTAATCACATAGTTTCCCTGTAGGCAATCCTACCTTCACACTTGGGACATTTCAATTTCAATATACACAATTTGAGGATCCCCAACTCCCAGGGTCTCCTTATGCACATGCATTTACTGCATTTTTATTATGCTCCCAGCAATTTTATGGTTTTGACAATTCTCAACTTCTGATCAGGCCAGCTTGTGGTTCAAAACACCTATTATTTCAAATTTTGATGATTATCATCCTGGACTCACAGCTCCGAGTCACTACACTTTTCTAGCCCAGGGTGAGGGAATTGATATTTTCTTTTTAACCATTTCAAACTATACAGTACAGTTTATTGTCTTCCAAAATCAGCGATATTTTCTGGTTCCATATTGTTACATGTACACACATGTATGATATAAAAGTGGATATTGAGGTCACTACCCAATGGCAACAATCTGTTTCATACTGAAATGTAATCTTCAGGCCATCTTGTCATCTATGACAATACCAGTATATAATAGCAGTTCTCCCCAACACATGGTCACTAAGGTTTTAATTACTTCTGGTCATTTCTTCTGAATGGTTTGGCTATTATTTCTTTGTTCTAGCTGATAGTAAAGTCAGCAATTTTCTGTCAGTCTTTCTCAGCTCATATTGGTTTATTTAGATCCTATATCTCAAAGGTTTAACCATGCCATCAAAAACTGACAGCATACTTAAATAATTTTGCAAATTGCATTTTACAAAATGAAAACAACTTGATTACTTTTTATTCTTCTTAATTATATCAAACTAAAATAAAATTTTATTCACCATTCAAAAATTATATTTTCTATTCAGATTATGAATTTCTGGCACAGAATTGAGTGTCAAACCAAAAACAATTTAGCATCCATCTTTTCCAGTAAATATAGAAAAAGCCACATTGGTCAACCAGTGCATTAAGCCTGTCAAAAACTTTTCATTTTTTTTCTAAATTTAAGATAAAATCAATATATTGTCAGATTTTGTTTATATATATTTATATATATATATATTTTATATATATATCAAATAATTTTTCAAAATGATGAATATAATATATATATATATATATATATAAGTGAATATTGAAGTCAACACTTAGAGGCAACAGTCTGTTTCACGCTAGATGCAATCGTCAGGCCATGAGTGCTGTTATTTTTCTCGGCTATTTATATATACGGGTCAGTGGTGCATTGTGGGTAGTCTATTTGGCAGTCATTTTACCAGAAGTCATTTATTTATTTATTTATTTGGGTTAAATTATTTTGCTTGTTTTATTTATTTTTTTTTTTATTTTTTTTTTTTTTATTTCTTATTTATTTATTTTTTTTTTTTTTTTTTTTTAATCGGTGTTTTTTTATTAACGTAGTAAAAAATTTATTATATATCTTTATTTAATAGTTTTTTTTTGGTTTGGGAAGATAATTAAAGCTATTTATTCAATTTTGGGGTTGATTGTTGTAGTTTATTCTAACTATTTTTTGGGGAGAACAGTTTTTAATTTGTTTATTACTTTGTGTATATATTTGGATTGATTATTTTTATTTGCTTTTTAGATTTTTTGTTTTTTCTAACAGTTAATTTAATAATTTGTTAGTTTGTTTATTTATTTGGATGAATTTAGATTAATTTATTTTACTTGTTTTTTATTATTTATTTATTATACTGTATATTTTTATTTACTCTTTTTTATTTTCATTTTTAAATAACGTATTATTTTTTTTTTTTTTTATTTATATAACAGTTATAGCTATTTTTTTCCTCTGATTTTTGGTTTGATTTTTATAATTTAACTAATATTTTGGTCATAATGGTTTGTTAATTTGTTTATTATTTACTTTATTATTTGGGTTCATTGATGTTGTTTTTACTTTTTATTTATTTATTCTATTTCGTCTATTCTAATGGGTGTGATTTGGTAATTTGTTTGGGTTAATTTATTTTACTTATTTTATTGTCATTTTGTTTTTTTTGTTTTTTTTTTTATTTTTTTTTTTAGTTTTCGATTTTTAAGTAACGTAGTAAAAATTTGTCTTCATGTCTGCATTTTGAGATGAGCTCAGATCTTTTATTGAATAATTTATTTTGGTCTGGAAAGGTAATGATAGCTATTTTTGCCTCCAAGCCTTCTATATTTACACATGCTTTATCTCTGATATTGAGCACTTTATCCCATAAATATAGCACACCTTAAGACTATATTTCTTTATATATATATATATATATATATATATATATATGATTAGAGAAAAAACAAAACCATTGATGGAACCAACAAACAACTTGCCAAAACTTAAAATCTTTATCTAGATAAAGTCTCAAATATTACCTACTCAGTAAAGTGCTTAACACCTAGCTTGCCTAGACAGAGCAAAAAAACACTTGTCAACATTAATTCCTATAGAGGGATGGCCCTAGTCATAACCTGAGTTTCACACTCGCGTAACCTTCAGATGACTATATATGACATCTTTTGTTGGATGGTCCATGACTGAACTGGTTCCTCTGTCCCACATCATTAGAAATAAGGTGAATGATTAGAAATGTAGGATGAAAAAAAATACGTCTCATCAAAGAGCAGAAGAACTCTAGATACATCAACATCCAGCTAATTAGAGGTGGTGTCTCAATAAAATTATGGTGGAGAAGGCAACAGGAAACCCCTCCACTATGAATCCCAAGATCGATCGATCATATAAGACTACATTTAATTAAAAAAGTGGGGGAGAGCTCCAAAAATATCTTATGTGCGAAATTATCTCATTGATTTATGAGATGCCATAGCAACCAATATGTAGCCTGACTCAATATTACAGTAATATTAACTGTAGATGAAGAAGGGTCTCATAAATTAGGACAAAAATGTATTTCTATCTCACAGATTTTTATGATGATTTTATTCCCATTACAGGCGAATCAACATTATTATTAATAATCATTCCTATGTAGACATAATCAGAATCATCATTGTCATCACCAGCAGCAGTGAGAGAGGTGTGAACATTGGCACAAGACAAACTTTAATCTTCTTCCAATTCCTTCTAGATACAATGGAACAATTCCTGCTGAGTTTCTTTGACTTGTACAATAAAGAAGCTATACTCATGCCACCTGGTGGGCGAAGCCTGCACAAAGGAAAAATAATTACTGGGAAGAGCAAAGACAAACACAAGTAAAAAGGAGTTGAAAGAGACCAAGATTTTATAGAAATAGATTCTAGGAGAAAATAAAGAATGGATTAGATAAAGAATAAAACGAAAATGATTATGAAGAAATAAGTGGGATATGAGGAGAGAGAGAGAATGCAAGAAAAATGGGGATAAGAAACAGAAAAAAGTGAAGTGAAAGAAGATATAATTAATAGAGAGGAAAAATTTGATAAAGGGTATGCAAGAAAAGTGGGTAGAAGTAATCAGGACAGAAAGAGGAGGAGTAAAAGATGGAATATAATTAAGAGAGAGAAAGAAACAAAAAGTTTGAAAAACTTAAAAAATAATTAAACCAACCAAGTCAAAGGAAGGAAAAAATTCAAATATAATTTAAAACAAAAATGATTCTTTTCATCCTTATAACAAAATAGCTGAAAATATACAATTAACCCTAATCTTGCCTTAAAGAGAATATTCTAGATTCTTACAATTATTTATTATTTGACAATGATAAACAAAATTATTTTACTTCACTTATTATTATTATTAAATAAAGAAAGGAGATAGATTATCTTGCTCAAGTAATTGTAATGATTATATTCAATGTTATTGCTTTAATAAATATTTGTTATAAAATAAAATAAGACATATCTCGGCTGATTTACAGGCAAATAAACTAACATACTTAAGAGCGAGAGCCAGATGTGAACGGGACAAGGCCACGTTACAAAATGACCATTATCGTCATTTACGCATGTTCCCAATGTACGAGTTCCGGTCGAAAGATAAAATAATATTTTAAAGTGTTTCTATTTTTCGACCAATAAAAATGCTTCCCTCCTAATTATACTCGCGTCATTTTTCGAGCCTGTTAAGCCATAAAAAAATGCCATAAAATGTGTCACACGGAAAGTACAACGGGCAGTCAACAGGAGGCCAGGGAAGAGACCTGTCATGGTCAGGATGAGCGGTCAGCAGCAGTCAGCAGGAGGAGCGCCACGCCAACCAGTGTGAACTACTATGAGAGATCAACCCAGATTCGAAGCCGGCTTATGAAATTTACCACAAGGTAGCTGTCCCAAACCCACACATTCCTGTTGAAATAAATCACTTAAATCTATTTATGCTGTTGTATTTCTTTCTTGCAACCATACGCTTGTCTATAACATATTTAATCATTATCACTTTAGTAAAGTTTATTATCTTCTGTGTTTTGCTGATGTTCAAGTGACAGGAAGTCTACTCAATATCCCAGAATGCTTTTTGCTATCTACATTGAATCTCTTTATTTTATGAACTGAATGTTTTTAATATTTCTTTAGTTTGTCTATCCTTGTTCAGATATTCACATTGAATTTTCACACTTCTCACTCAAGATCATCACATATTGTCAGTATTCTAGAACAGTCCACAATATTCTTTCAGATTTTAGGTAAGTTGTTGAACATTTATGTTTTTATATTTTTGCTATTGTTGGCCTCAGAGTTCTATAAATGGAGATTTAAGAAGCAAAACTTCAGGACCGTGAAGGCCACATAAGAGAGGAAAATTTTTGCCCATTGACAGTATATATAATGGCCTGGCAATCAAAGAGACTTTTGATTCTATGTTATTGTCTCTTTTCTGCAGACTGGAACTGTAGGTGTCTCCCAGTCAGAGAATTGCTTCCCAGAATGTAGAAAGTGGATCAGCAGCTAGAATGATTGGATTTGCAATAAAAACTTTTGTTTCAAGAGAAAAATAGCCAAAAAAAAACAAAAAAAAAACAGATAATTATTTGTCAAATTCTTTGAGAAACTTACTGACAATAGATCTGTTAACACATTTTACTTAAAGAAGAATTCTTGGACAAAGACAAACTGATTATATTTCTATCAAAACCTTTAAATTACACCACAAAATCTTTCTAGCATTTTCATTCATCCAAAAAATTGTATTTCTTCTTTTTTACTTTAGAAGAAAAATATATGTAGTCAATATTTCTGAGATGAGGTATTATGTACATTATTTACATTATTCGGACTATTGTCCTCATCTTTGTCGCCATATTTATCACAACGTGGAACTAGAACAGTTTACCCCGGTGAGCGAAATAAAGGGTTCAGTTTGACATTCCAACCACCTGAAGAAGGCCGGAGTGTACAACGGCCGAAACATTGTGATAAATGTGGTGACAAAGATGAGGACAATATGCGGAATAATGTAAATAATGCAGTCAATAATATTCAAAATATCAGTGCATAAAGAAAATGTAAAACATTGCTTATATCAATCGACTGTTGCCAAATTTCTATGATCAGTCCACAGAATCAATTATCTCCTGTTTAATTCCCCTCTCCAAGTTCTCCACCAGGTATTGAACTCACACACTTTGGGTTCTGTCACTGGGCAATCAAATAATATTGGCATTTTTTTCTGAAAATCTTAAGAGAAAAATCAAAAATATTTTGTGAAGGAAAAACAAGATGAAAAGAAATTGAAAAACTCTTTTCACTCAAGGACATCAGTCTTATGACTGAAATATTATGTGTAACGTTGTTTTTATCGTATTCTTGTTTGGACTGAGACTTAATGTATTGTGAAATTATTATGCAAGCTAATCAATAAATCAATCTTTGGCTTTGTCGCTTTAGACAACGGATGCACTCATTGAGGACACACTCTGATGTGGAACAGTTAAACATATGGCTAAAAAAAAAAAAAAAAAGACAATTTTTTTTTTTTTTTTTTTAGTTGCAGTCCTGGACACAGTGGGTTTTCAGCACTTTTCTTCTTCCATTTTGACCATAGTCAGGTTTGTTTGTCTTTTTCTATGTTGCTAATTGAACATAAAACCTGCTTCATGGCAAGTCCATTCTGATATCTGCAGATTTGGGCTACATTTGCAAACATCACTGTAATGTAGCTGTGAGTACCATTTAATGAGGTACCCAAAGGGCTGAGGACATTATCTGGAATACAGCAATCTTGGCCAAACCATCACAATTATCACTGTGGAAAGTGGAACATATATTGTTTGGAATAGTGTCCTAGTCCAAGATATCCTTGTTCCAAATAGAGTCCCACTTCAAAATGGTTAGAATCTGGTGCTGGTATTGCAGGTAGAAACATTTGTTCTTGGTGGATGTAGTCTTCTTTTTTTTTTTTTTAGTAAGATGAATCAAAAGAAATGCACAACAAACCATTATCCATTTTTACTTCTTTCGTTGATCATCTTCATCATCAAAAAAAAAAAACTTGAATCAGTTTCAAAACAAACCAGAATACAAGACCATATACTAAATTGCAGTCAATAGTAATATTTAGCTTTGATTTTATACTTTATACCTATTACTGACACACACACACACAGACACGGACTTTTTGTATGTTCCCTCACTAATGTGACAAAATGAACTGCATTTTTTACACATCTGCAATGGCTTTAAGAAACTTAGAATATACCACTGAAAATACATACATATATATGAATGAAAACATTTGCATATATCAGTTATGTGCCATGCATGAGACACTTAGGCAAACATATATACATGAGAGACAAGGCAGATTCTTTCCCACAGTAGGTTGCCATTTCTTATCTGTAGTAGACTAGTTACTATAGAAGCTGGTCTGTCATGCTATTTACTTATAACTGGGGGAAGAGGAAGAGGTTTCATATCTTTCCCAATGGTATTAGCTTGAAAGTGAATGTAATGGATTTGACTGAAATTCAAACTCAATCCAAGCTGCTATCAATTACTCTACTGTGCATATATACATATCAATAAAAACACTTACATGTACACATACACAAATTTACATATATACATACCAACAAAAATGTTTACATATATGCATATGAGCCAAAATACTTATATACATACCAACAAAAAGACCTACATACAATTATAGGATACTTCATATTATTTTTTGGTTAAAATAAATTTTTTTGTTCCTTTTGTGAGATAAAATTTTATTCTCTTCAATATTCATTTTATTCTCTTTAATATTCATTTTTGCTGGCAATTTAACGACTGTTCATAATTATTTAAAATTTGAGAACAATTTCTCATCCTTTACAAAATGTTAACCATGTTGATGACAACTTAGAGAAAAAACAAAAACATTTACAGAATTCTAAAGTATTTATATTTCAATAGTCTTTTAAAAAGACATTCTTTTTTATTATAATGCAAGGAATGTCTGTAAAGTAGAAACATCTACTAATTCAACATATTCATTATTATATAAATAAAACATTTTACTTGCTTACAATCAGACTAATGTCCTTATCTTTGTTTTTACAGTCATAACATTTTGCCTGGGTGGGGGTCTGTGATAGTGAATGCTTCCAAGTCATGGAATCATCTTTTGTCCCCAGGGAAACGTGATGCATTACAAGTTTCATTATCCATGATCATGTGCTCTAGAAAGTCCCCATCAACAGGGCTGTTGGATGGTTTTCATGCCTCCACCCTATGCTATGAGTGGGTGGGGGTCACACTACTATATCTCAATTAAAATGAAAATTTTATTCTAACCTAATTATGTACAATAATGGATCAGATGCAATATGGGTGAACAACACAACTAGAAAAATTTTAAATAAATACAATGTATCTAAATACAAATTAGAGACATGTCATAATAGAACATTCCATTTTAAACAAATTAACAATGTTTTGTAGCAATTTCTAGCACCAACTTGAGATTTTTCTCAAAAAGTTGTATAATTGTAACACGTTCAACATTATGAATTAAAAATAGCAAATTTTATATGGTTTGTTTTTTTTTTTAGCCTTAGTTTGAGCAAAACAAATTGAAAAATTTTGACGAAAAAACATCCAGAATGACATCAAAATCCACAAAAATTTAATATCTGTTGTGCTTAGACTGATTTGTAATTTACACTTCTGGTCAAAATCTTAAGACCAGATACAAAAGGGTTAAAAAAAATATAAAATACAGTTACTTTAATTGAAATATATTTGCAAAACATTTAATTAGAAAATGTAGTTTATCAACAAACAAGTGAAAATTTTAAGCTTTTAATTGATTAATTTAAACAAACATTGAAAAAGTTATCTTAAGCATTTGTACCACTCCTTGATCTGAGTTTTACTCATGGTATCATCACCAAAAGCTTGCTGAATCTTCTGGATAGTTTGAGCTAGAGTATCACTAAACTTTTGGCAAAACTTAATGCAATATCACTGCTTGATGTGTTTGGTCATCTTGCATGAAAATGAAAATTTGATAAGTACTCTAGGTATAACAGTCAGAAACTGATGCTGCCTCTCTGTGCCAAAATTGTCCATATGCACAGAAAGGGTGGCATCACCTTTTATTCAAAGGATTTTGCCAACACAGGATCAGTTTTGGTGGGAGAAAATAAAGTCAGATACTTTTTGAATGAACCTTGTATGTCCATACTTTTTGAATGAACCTCGTATGTCGTATATTTTTCTTTGTGTGGAAGTGCATTACAAAGAATGTTGACTTTTTTTTCCGTTTTGCATTTAAAAGCATATTTATCTGCTGACTGTATTTTTATGAAATATATAAATCAATAGAACTGATTTATCTTACCCCAGAAGAGACGCCTGAAGAGAGTTTCTGCAAACTTGGAATTTTAATATCCTTTTACAATTGTACTTGTCCCACTCTTTGTTAGTTAGAACAAACATTACATCCTGCCAATACCTCATAAATAATGGACTATTCCATGTTTGGATTGCATGGAAAGATAGGAAAAGACATTATTGGATTTCAGTGAGAAAATGAATGGAAGAAAGAAAGAAAGAAAAAAGGGAAGATAGGAGTGTAGAGAGAGAATCAGATTAAGCTGATAAGAACTGAAACTACACTTTGATCTCGGCCAAAAAGCAATTATATTTTCTTGCTGCCCCATGCTGGAAGGATGTAGCAAAAGGTCAGTTTAATGTGAGGTGCCCAAGAGCATGCACACGGGCCAGGTCCAAAAATAGTTCAGCCTCTGCAACTGTCAATTGTGCTGACATCAGTATTACTATAGATCTCCCCTCTTTAGTTCAATGAGGGAGGTACTACTGCCACTTGCAGTTGTTTCCAGAGACTGTGCATATCTCAATAATATTTTAGTTGCGCTCTGTCCAATGACAGAGATACAACTGAGAGATTAAACATAGTTTACCCACAGACTCTAGACTTTGATTTCAGCCAAAAGGCCAAAATGCTATGGTGACTGTGATAAAAGCACCATTTTTCAGTTGCACAGTATCAAACAACAGAATTCAAATAAGGTAATAAAGAAAAAATTATTACCGTAAATTAAATAACATCATCTGCCAAATTATTATTGAGAGAAATGTTTGTAAGATAGGGATTTCACTAGAAACAAAGAAAGCAATAAGACAAAAATGTTAAATCTGCCAATACCTCATAAGTAATGGACTATTTTGATTGAATGAAAATAAAGGAAAAGACACTACTTGGTTTCAGTGAGAAAATGAAAGAAAGAATAAAGGGAAGATAAGTATTCAAAATGAAAAAAAAATTGTCAATTTCAAATCTTTTCATTTGTACCCACTTCTTAAAATAACTATCAGCTGCTAGTTCAGACTACATATCTTCTGCAGCAAGGGTTGTGAGTATCCCTTTAAGATGGGCCTTGAAAGTTGCAGCCACTGAAAAGGAAAAGTAGAAAAGAGAGCAAATAAGGCTCAGTCAGCATTTTTATGATCTCTGAGATTTCCGGTTGTACCCTGCTGATTACTTCCATTGCTGCTACTGCTGAATCAAGCAAAGTAAGGAAGCCCCAACATGCCACAATAGGCAACAAGTAAGATAATTTCTATAAATGACATGGTTGTTTATTTGAGTCTATAATTATACTTTCACAAGCTATGGGATTACATTTCATAAGACTTTCACATGTGAATAATCTAAAATAATCATTACACAAGTTATTCATTTTGGAAAGAGGACAAAATTTAAAAAAAACTGAATGACAGTTACCAAACTGGAAATTGGTAAAAATGTTTTCAGATCATTTGAAACATTGTAAAATGTCCCTGAATAATCAAATGCCAATGCTTCACATTTTCAAGCACAGTGGGGGGGGGAGAAAGAAAAAAAAAATAGTGTAGAGAGAATCAGATTAAGCTGATAAGAACTGAAACTACACTTTGATCTCAGCCAAAAGGCCAAGAAGCAATTATATTTTCTTGCTGATATAATAATCATGTGGACACTTGAGGTTTTTGTACTCTGAATGTGTTTCAGGTCAATTATAGAACTGTATTAATATTGTTTCTGCTTAAGACGTAGATTAAAACAAAATATTCACATTTCTAATAAAAAAAAATATACACGTTTAGGCCTAGAAACTCTTATTGATAGTGAGGAGTCAAAATTCCCCAAAAGAACTTAAATTTTCCATTCAACCTGATCAACTATAAGTCTAGTAGAAATTAATTACAATCTGCAGAAGTTAAAGTGGCATAGACCCTCCAGACATCAGAAGTTAAAGTGACAAATGTTCCCCAAGCATCAGAATTTAAGGCCTAAAAATTGTTAAAAAATTAAAAGAAAATGGTTAACTCATGAAAAGGCAACAAGAAGTTAGATTTCTGTGGTGACTGAAAGCCAAGATGCCATGTCAGGACCAATAACATTGCAGATACTTCTTTGGATTTTGTCAAGAATATCTAGTTTTTTTTTTTGTTTTTTTCCACTAGCTCTAGACCAGATCTGGTGTGAACATTCAAATGCATAAAATATAAAAGTAATAATAATAAAAATAATATCAGAAATAAAAGCTTTTAGTTTTCATACAGTTTTTTGATAATGCACCACAACCTTTGACAATGCTTGCCTTGATCATCAAAAAAAGAAAAATGATGGAAATTCTTGCAAATAACTGATTTATTTTCAGTTCAAGAAATTTCATTAAAATTCCCCATTTGGCTGTAAAGTCCAATAAAATAATGTCTGAAGTGTGACTGCACTAAACCTGGGAAGGTCAAATGTAATTTGTCATTAAAGAGGGAACTCTTCAATTACTAAGATCATTTTCCCTTGATTCTTGAATAAAATGGAAGGGACAAGCAGATAGGAGTAAAAGAAAGAAAGAAAATTCAATGAAAAAGAAGTGAAACACTTATAAATAAATAAATACTCACTTTATAGCTCACCACTTATTCAATATGGCTGTTATATTTCTCATTTCTTTCTCTCTCCTTTTTTCAGTATAGTTTGATCTGCAGACAATATTCACTCGTAACACAGGTTTTCTTTTTTATTATTGGAATTAATGGGAAGCAGTTTTTTTTTTTTTAAATATGGATAAAAAATGTAAAGAGAGAAATTAGAGGAAAATATTTAGGCTAGCTTCTCTGTTGTCAGTTACAGATGTTCAAAAATAGAAAATGTTTTAAAAGCAAAAATGGAGGAGAGATACTTAGAATTGAATCGGTGAGAAACAAAATAATAAAATGGTGGCTGAATATGTTCTTGAGAACTCAGACACGCAAATGACTTGAAGCAAAAACAAGAGATGGCTTCTCTCACTGAATGCAGTGCTTCCTGCAAGGCTGTTGACAAAGATGATTCTAGTAGAGATTCTTTGTCAACAAGTTCCATCACAATGGTTTGCAATGGTTGACTTGGTAAGATTATAATCCTCAGCCTGATTCCAATGATAAAAAAATTACAAATTAGTAAATAAGGAATAAAATAATGAGTAGTAAAAGAGAAAGAGGGAGATACACTTAGTGAGCTTTTTTTTTCTTTTCTTTTTCTTTTACAAATATTCACCCAATGCAAAGCCCAAGAGCCACTCAAGGTAGAGGGTTACTGTGTGGAATTACATTAACCTAGGAAAGGACACACATTAGGAATATAGAGCTGAAATAAAGTTTAGAAGGAACTGGAAGCCTAATCCTAAACAGGAAACAAGGGATAAACCTCTACTCCAGTTTAAAAGACCATAGAGGAGTGTGAACTGGACAATAGGTGAATCTATCTAATCCTATTAAAGCTAAAGAAATGGTCAGAGAAAAGATATATATAAAAGGAGAGGGGGAAAGATACACAGAGGAGAATAAATAGAAAGCAAAATATGAGAAAGATAAAGAAGAACAAATACATACAGTGAGAGGGTCAAGAAAAGAGAGAGAAACATGCAAAAGAAGAGAGTGAAATAAACAGTGAGAGAAATGGAGAGATGCATGCACCCAAAAGAAGAAATGTACAAAGAGGAAGTGAGTGAGAGACTCAAAAAAAAAATGAGAGAGAGATAAAGAAGGACAAAGAAATAGAGCATGAGATGAAAAGAGAGATATAGAAGAAGGTGAAGAGATCGCTTGGGCAAGAGAGAGAAGGAATCAAAAGAAAGCTTGACAGAGAAATATTTGGTTGGAAGAATTGATTGTATCGATTGTGGAGAAAGAAATGAAGCTATTGTATAAGGGATACAAATCTCTGGGCAGAAAATGTATCACACAGAGAAATCTGTGTTTGGTGATGTTGCACCACCTGTCAAGAGAAGCCGAAACAAAGAATGCAGTTACCAGTGATAAGGTATTCAAAATGGCTGCCCTCAATATATAACCGGTGGGGAACAACCTTGGGAAAACTTTTGTCGTTCTTTGTTTTTAATTATTTTAGTCAGCATTTGACTTTTGTGCTTCTTCATTCACTGAGGGGTTTTTAGCTGTAAAAAATTAAATGTACCAACTTTGTTACACAAAATCAGAGAAAGAAACAGATTTTCTTTAAGACCAGTGTTGGGAAATTATTTTTCATGGAGGGTTGAATCATAGTTGAATAGTGTGTAAAGAGGGATTTGATTTGGTTTGTTTGATGGTATATCAACTCCTCATGGATCATTTAATGCTAAAATTTTATTTTTTTGTGAGCTTTGGTAATTTTTTTTCTTTCCAAAAATGTATTGCTGGTATTTAAAAAAATTTTTTTTTTAATATGAAAATGTATTGCTGGTAATTTTTTTCAATGTATTTTTATATTTTCATGTTTTGACACCAGTTTAAGGGGTTCACTATTTTCCCATAGCTGGGACCCTAACAGGTGCTACCATCCTGGGTTAGTGTGGACCTGGAAACACCAGTAATGAAGAGGTGGTTCCATATTCCTCAAAACCTCCCAATCAGAGGTGTTGCTGATGGATGTAGTTTATCGTCATATCCAGGATGAGTGTGTAAAGCAGGCCACATCACAATAACTACATGACTATCAAAATGATAATATAAATAACAATCCTACATGCACATGTTATTTGTACATTTCTTTGCTTATTAGACACATTTGGTGAATGGACTGCACCAATAGATGAGAAAATAGTTTTCTATTTAATACGTTTAATGGAATTTGTGAAGATGAGAAAAAATCATTTACAATAATAAAAAATTCTCAATAAATCTCATGAGATGTTTATAGTAAACTTCAGAAAGAATGTCATATATTCATCTCCAGGTGGTGTATACACAGGCAACTAGATCCCTAGGTCAGCTTACACTATGCTAATGATTAGATATTGACATCAGGTCAGTGTAGTATATTGTGATCCAGGTGGCTGTGGTTGTACATAATACGATATATAGATTTTATAGAAACTATGTTACTTGATAACTAGGGTTCAATATATGGTTTCCATCTTTTGTTGTCATTGTTTTAAAATAAAATAAGACATATCTCGGCTGATTTACAGGCAAATAAACTAACATACTCAAGAGCAAGAGCCGGATGTGAACGGGACAAAGCCCCATCACAAAATGACCATTATCTTCGTTTACAAATATTCCTGACGCACGAGTTCCAGTCGAAAAATAAAATAATATTTAAAGTGTTCTATTTTTCATCCTATAAAAATGCTTCCCTCCTAATTATACTCGCTTCGTTTTTCGAGCCTGTTAAGCCATAAAAAACGCCATAAAAGGGGTCACAGGGAAATACAACAGGCAGTCAACAGGTGGCCAGGGTACAGACCTGTCACGGTTAGGCCGAGCGGTCAGCAGCTGTCAGCAGGGGAGCACCAGTGTCAACCTGTGTGAACTACTATGAGAGATTGACCTAGATCCGAAGCCGGCTTATGAACTATACCACAAGGTAGCTGTCCCAAACCCTCGCATTCCTGTTGAAATATGTCACATAAATCTATTTCTGCTGTTGTCATATTTCTTTCTTGCAACCATACGCTTGTCTATAACACTATTTTGAATTTTGTGCGCAATCAACATTTTTTCATGAACATTTACAAAATAATGATTGTTGTGTGGGTAGGCTGCATGAGATCTGGGGGTGGTAGTTGACCCCGCCAAGTTTTAGATTACTTTCTTTTCATGAAACTGATCACAACTTTATGATTTGCAAATATTTTACTATTTGCAGGATTCAAAATAATTTATCCCTTATCTGAATCATTGAGTAAAACCATTTAAAAGTTCTTATTTCTGTCTTCTTTCATCACTTCAAACACTTGATAAAAAATTTACTATATCTTATCTTGAGACATGAAGATTCTGTCAAATGTTCGTAATTTAATAGAATCTATGATTGACATTTGTTATTAGGTTAGGGGTCAACATTTGAAATTGAGAAGATGCTGTATGTTGATGAGCAAAAACTAAAAGTATTGATTTAGTTGATAAAATAGACAAACAAATTGAAAGAAACAACTTAAGGTAAAAAATTTTATTCTACTGGGAATATTCTCATTTAGAGAAAATTTTGAAAGTTTTTCAATTATGAGATGAGGTTTTGTAATATGTTAAAAAAGTGGGTCTTTGATTTTAATAATGATGAGAAATTTATGTAATGTAGCTGCATATAGATTTTACATGAGGCTCATATATATATATATATATATATATATATATATATATATATATATATATTATAATATTGTGATGATAGAAAGAAAGAAAAATAAATATGAAGAAGACCAAAATTTTACTTATCTCTAAAAATAGATGTATACTTAAAATCACCAGGCAAACAAAGCCATAGTTTGAGCAAGCAATTACAAAGCTTTTATAACCAGAATGTAAGGCTGCAAGCAAGTGAAAAGCAGAGTGCACTTTTCAAAGTGGATCAATAGATGTGTAAATAACTAGATGAAAAATCATCCAAAACTAAAGATGATAATTTAATTTTGTCCATTCTCTAATGCTGCAATCATTATAGCATACACAGATATGAAATGTGATGTTTCTATGATTAGATGGTGAACTTAGCTAAACTGTCATTGCTACATTGAAAACAAACATATTTTCCTTCACCACATTGTCAAGCAACGGCTACTACATTTGTGTGTGTGTATGTATATATATATATATATATATATACTGACAGTATGATTTCATTAAGACATGTTTCATTGTACAGTTTAGACACATTCTGTCTACTCATTTTCATTAAGATCCTTTCATATTTTCGGACAAGTTTTTTATTGTCACTACTGAAAGATGAGAGAAAATCGCTGTGTTTATACATATTTGTGTTATTACCAAGTACTTTCGATATATCCATGTCATCATCAGGGTATTGTTTATAATAAAATGAATATTATAGTAACCATTATTGTCAGAGACAAATCGTTGTGTTATCTGAAAATTAATTTTAACTTTCAGAATGGTTTTAGCAGTCATGCACTGAGTAGTGTTCCTCAATCCATTTGTGAAAAAATGTAATTGTTATTCAAGGGCTGATGAGGATCTGCATTAAGTTGTGCTGATCTGAAATAGACTATACCCACATGAGGTAATTTTGGATTTTTGCTGTAAAAAATATGTATGCTCTGTTATAATAAATACATTGAGTTTTAATATTTGATATTACTAGGATCCACCTGGATTATATACTCCTGGATATATTACCTGCACTATATATATATATATATATATATATATATATTTTCTCCCAGACCCTTTTTCTCTATTTCTCTTGAAACTTCAACGTTCACCTTATCCTTCGGTATTATTATGTTATATAACACTGTCTGCATTTTCTTTTAATCATTATACAAGGTTAAATTAATTATACCGATACATTAGTGAGGACTGATGTGGTTGTAAGATAACTCGTATATCCATGGTTTATTTGTTTTTATTTTATTATTATTTGGAAACCAGATGTTTGGATTTTTAATATAAAAAAAAAATCTTAACAGAATCCTCAACAAATTTACTGATATATTTTCAATCTAAAATTTTTATTACTTCAAATAATATTTTAGTGGATACTTCATTCTGAAATGAATGCCCCATTTTTATTTCTTAAACAGTTTGCATTATATCTGTTGGCTTGTGCATTCAGGATTCTTAGTAAAGAAAATGTGTTCCTCTGCATTTATTTTTTTTTAACCAAACTCCAACTATATTTAATACTATCTTTACTTCTAATTCTTAATACTCAGAGATGAAGATTAGATTTGTCAAAAATTTGATATTCATCGGTTAATACTTGCAAGATATAAATATTTAAGCTTTTTTTCAAGTCACTTTGTAAATTATACCTTTTACTTGCAAATAAACAAGGGGAAACTACTCTGTAATTAACCAAACTTCAACTATATTTAATGCTAGCTTTAATTGTATTTCTAATTCTTAATCGGGAGTGTTTCATGCTAACTGATATTTTAACATACAATTCATAAAAATTGTAATAAAGTATGGAAATAACATAATGAAAGAGGAAAAGAAAAAAATGAAAAGACTTAATTTTTCATATTATAAGGATAGGGTAATTTTTTTTTAACCATATCTTTCTATCATAAGTTGGCAATTCTTTTTTAAAGATTTACAAATGTTTCACAATGTTACTACTCTGATGGCTCAGATATCTGAAAAAGTGCTAGCATTGCAAAACTTTCAGTTGGTGTTAGATAAGTAAAACTTTATTGATAGTAATTATTGCTCTAGATATCGACTGAGCATTCCTATTGAAAAAATTCTGCTCATTTTGGCATATGGTAAATGACAATTTTATGTATATCAAGCCTGTCCAAGAAACCTCTAACAAGTCTGATGTTCGATTATTTGCTCATATTATGGTTAGGCCAAGAACTTTTCAGCACCATCTACAAAAATTGAATCATTATTATTAAGGTGAATTTCAAAAATCAACACCATTTAGTTGCAAATTTGACTGTAAATAGCTTTATACCTCAAATTAGGGCATTTTAATGCAACTGCAGATCTCACTACAATATGCTACTTTTTTTTAATGTTACAGTAATATATGAAAATCAGATCAATATAGATTTATTTTTCTTCAAAATTTTTTGGCCCAATCCATAACTTAGAATAAATCCTATGCCAATGATTTTAATGCACAGTTGTTCAAAAGACAAATACTGAGAAATTGGTCATATACAAATGTTTTTGAATATATTATTTACTAGCTTACAATCCTCCCTATTGGGTGGCATTTAAGCTAGCTCCCGTGGAGGGTTCTAGATTGGGCCTTCATCACAATCGATAGGGTAGAGTAGATGCTATAGGCAACAAATTAGAGAAAAACTCAAAATTGATCACTGCATTTAAGTATTGCATTAATATTTATGCTTACTTTTTAAAAAGTTCAACAATAATTCTTCTGCCACCACTTAATTTAAAGACAATTTGATGTAAATAGGTCCTTTCTTTCTGTACAAACAATTATTTTTATTTCATGGGTGACTTTTGCTGGATTTCACAATTAATTTTGATTATTACCAAATTTAATTCCAAGTTCTAAAAACTGTTATTGTCCAAAAAATCTTTTGCAAAAAATCATCTACAAACATTGCTGAAAACTATTGTAGTAATGAAAACTTGGGAATCCAAAATTTTTGCCCAATTCATATCTTAGAATAAATACTTTACACTTCATTTTTGTAATCCTTTACAGACTCAATTATCTGAGAAATGTTAACATTGCAAAACTTTCAGTTGGTCTTAGACAAATATTGTGAACTTTTTATTTATTAATAACTAGAAATACATGTGAATATTTAACAGTTTGTCTATTTGAGTTATTTGATGAATCTTAATTCATTAGCTATTGATTGAATAAGCTCATGGTGAGTTCTACAACAATAATCCTGGTTTCAGTGAGAAAATGAAAGAAATAGTGTTGGTTTCAGTCTAGGAATGACTATGAAAAACATCACCTCCCCAAATTTATAGACAAATCTTATGGATGTAGCCAAAAAAAATAGACCCTTTTTCAATCTCACCTGCAATATTTTTTTTTTTTTGTCTGGAAGTTATATTCTTACTTTGTGAACTTTTTGCCTCATTGCATTGCCTGCTTTTTACTTTTTATATATATATATATATATATATATATATATATATATATATATAGTTTATTTAGTATTGTTTCTGTTGTTTTTCTTCTTTTGTTATTGTTTATTAAAAAGTTTGTCAATTCTTTTTGTCAGGTAATCCTGCCAGCTATACTTAACCATGGTTAATTACAGATTCATTCTCATCTTTATTGTCATATTCACAGCGTTACGGCCATTGTACTCTCTGCCTTTCTTCAGATGATATATATTGGAATTTTGAACCAAACCCTTTATTTCCTTCACCAGGGTAAATTGTTCTAGTTCCATGTGCCATGCCTTTTCTGGATAACTCAGTTTTAGTTAATTCCCTTTAGTATCTCAACCCTAGAAGTTTTTCAACCCACAACTCTCTGGGTGAAGTTACTGGATTACTTTGACCAATGTTCTATCCACTGAGCCATGTGTTTTGGGGGACAATCTACCCCGGTGGATGAAATAAAGGGCTTGGTTCAAAATTCTAATGTATATCACCTGAAAAAGGCTAGAGAGGACAACAGCTGAAACATCATGAATATGACAATAAAGATGAGGATAATACTCTGAACAATGTAAATGGTTTGAAGATAGGAGAGGTGATAACGTTGTTAGGGTTGTTTCAGTGAAATGAAAAAAAGTTCTAAATTGCAAATCTTTTCATGCTCACCCCTTTATTTATGACTAGCAGTAGAGCCCGGCGTTGCCTGGGAATGTAACAGTAAGAGATAGATCAATCATAAAGACTGAAAAATAAAATTGACAAAGATTATTGTTTAAGGTTGACGGACATGCATGTCTTAATTATTTTTTTTTTACGAATTGGTCAACTGTGTGTGTATATATATATATATATATATATATATATATATATATATATATATATATATATGTGTGTGTGTGTGTGTGTATATATATGTATATATGTGTGTGTGTGTGTATATATGTGTATATGTGTGTGTGTGTGTGTATATATATATATATATGTGTGTGTGTGTGTGTATATATATATATATGTGTGTGTGTGTATATATATATATGTATGTGTGTGTGTGTGTATATATATATATATGTGTGTGTGTGTGTGTGTATATATATATATATGTGTGTGTGTGTATATATATATGTATATGTGTGTGTGTGTATATATATATGTATATGTGTGTGTGTATATGTATATATATATATGTGTGTGTATATATATATATATATATAATGTATATATATATGTGTGTGTATATATATGTGTGTGTGTGTGTATATATATATATATATGTGTGTGTGTGTACATATATATATATATAAAAACAACAGTCTCTATTTCATTCTAGAATGCAATCTTCAAGTATGAAACTGACTGTCACCGCTCAGTGTCCACCTTTATATTTACATATGCTCTATCACTGATATTGAGCACTTTTTGACCCATAAAAAAGCATACCTTAAAACTGATATATATATATATATATATATATATATATATATATATATATATATATATATAAAATTCTTTAATCTAGAAATATATCAGAATGTCAATTAGAAATTATTTTTCATTTTTTTCTCTGGTTGTCATTACTGAATCATTTTGTGTTTTTATTGATTTTGCAATTTGCATTTCCCCCTTTCTTTTATTTGTTCTTTTCATTATTTAACATGAATTCAAAAACGTAACAAACGTCTATCAATTTCCATTTGTACATGACAAGTCTAAGAAGACACTGATAGAAAAACGAGCAAATTTATCTTTCATTCTTGAAAAACTAAAAGAACTTGTGATTCTTCTTTTCTCATCTATTATTGACGGAAGCTCATTTGGTTGACATATTGATTGTTTAGGTTTTTCCTTCTGGTTGAGCTCTTGGAAGTAATGCTGAGAATCTGGACAAACCTCTTTGGGTTGCACATAGACAAACGTAACCAAATATCAAAGAATAATATCAAATTCATTAAATATTTTAACATCATCACAAAGAGCACTTTGCTGAAACAAACAAGAAACATCTTTTTTTTTTTTAAAGGAACATGTTCAAGATAAAAAGTTGTCAGCTTCACAATAAAGTTTCATATTATTAAGGTCAAGATACATTTTCAAATACCCTAGGAACTGAAGCATGTGATTTTTTGATATTTTAGAATGTAATTGCATAAAGGGAAGCCATTAAACGTGATTTAATTTTATAACATTTGTGTTATTATTTGCAACTAAATAAAGGGAAACTACTCTCTAAGTAACCAAACTCCAACTATGCTTTAAATTTTGAAGTTAACTTGTCTTGTATTTTTACTAATCCCTAATCAGCATTTGTCATGTATCATACATGCAATTCAGAAAAAAACAATTTTTGTAGTAAAATGTGGAAATGCTTATGAAAGAGAAAGAAATGAAAATGAATAACTTTTGCATAAAATAATGATTCCTGTAAAATAATGTCTATTTTGCTAAAATTACATTCGATAAAATTTGATAAAAAACAGATATTTTTTTAATATGTTCATGAAAGAATGAAATTTCAAAAGATTTGGATAAATTATTGTAATTTAAGCAATAATGAATTTTTTTTTCAATCTAACAGTATTTCTTCTTGTAATTCCCTTTTTAATATTTTTAAAATATATTATTCCTGTTTTTCTGGGAAATCATTTTCCTTACATTTTGGATAGGAAAACAGACATTAGCAGATACGGAAATTTAAAAATGTTAATTTTCCTTGACTTGTTGTAAGGACCCCCATAGTTGTAATGGCAATGGCATGCCTGGTTAAAATGTGGTTTCCTAGAATAAAATAGAAATGCAGTTTCAATTCCTGCTGACAGATACATTTTCTTTATTAAGATTTGTTGTGATCTAGGCCAGTAGACATTAATTTTGGTTTCTGTAAATAAACAGCAATACCTACCCAGATATGTATATCAACTAAAATGACTTTTATATTAATAAGAAATTATTATTTTACCATTTCTCATACAATTTCATCAAAAGCCTCTAAATAAAATTTCAAACTAAATTTGGAGCATCATATATATATATATATATATATACACTATTTACATTATTCAGACTATTGTCCTCATCTTTGTTGCCATATTTATCACAACGTTTCGGTCGTTGTACACTCTGGCCTTCTTCAGATGGTTGGAAT
This sequence comes from Acanthosepion pharaonis, assembly GCA_903632075.3. NCBI lineage: Eukaryota > Metazoa > Mollusca > Cephalopoda > Sepiida > Sepiidae > Acanthosepion > Acanthosepion pharaonis. Next base: position 13,501 of record CAHIKZ030003267.1, on the reverse strand, counting down.
GTTGAACTGAACCCTTTATTTTGCTCGCTGGGGTAGACTGTTTTAGTTCCACATGCCATGTCTAATGGATGTCAGTTATCAGTTAAAAGTGTTGGTTAGATCCAGTGACAGGACCCAGAGAGTTGTGAGTTCAATACCTGGTTAAGGCAGGGGAGAACTTGGAGAGGTGAATTAACAGGAGATAACTGATAACTGACATCTTTTGGAAGATATGTGGTCTAAGCTTTTTACTTTCATAAGTCATCATTAGGATAGGTAAAGACAAGTCATGATTTTAGTAAAATTTCGAAATAGGATAACAATGTTATTTTTTTAAAATAAGCTGTTAGAAATAAGTGATGATGCCATGTGGGGGTGATCTAAAGTCATAGACCTAATAAGTGTTGTGATGTTAGTGAAGGTGTGAAATGTAAAATCATTTATATATAATATATATATATATATATATATATATATATATATATATATATATATATATATATATATATATATATATAAATATATATATATATATATATATATATATAAATATATATATATATATATATATATATATATATATATATATATATATATATATATATATATATATATATATATATATATATATATATATATATATATATATATATATATATATATATATATATATATATATATATATATATATATATATATATATATATATATATATATATATATATATATATATATATATATATATATATATATATATACATATATATATATATATATATATATATATATATATATATATATATATATATATATATATATATATATATATATATATATATATATATATATATTATTAAGGTAGCTCCAGAATTTTTAATAGGTAAAGTTCAAAGTAAAACTTTTCATTTGCATTTAGTTTTAGCTTTTCTCAATGCTTATCACAAAAACTTAAATTTAAAAAAATTTAATGAAAAAATTTTGCAACAGAAGCGAAAGTTAAAAATTATGCAAAAATGACAAATAAAATAATAATCTGGTAATTTTGTTTAAATAACCAGGAAAATTCCACAGTTTTCCAATTTTAATTTTCTGATGAATCTTCTCAAGTTGAATTCATTATATTCACTTATGTGCTAATACTCTTTGGAAAGGTATGAATCCATCTCTTCTCCCCCCAGCTATGGGTAAATAATAGGACAAACTGGGTTCTATAGCCTTGGATTGCAACCAGGAAAACCTACCAGGAAAATCCAGTGGGAAAATATGGCAAAGAAAAGAGTGACTTACCTCGTCAAACCAAGTGACAGCGCATCGTGTGTATCCTACGACAGAAAAGAAAATTACTTGCCAAAAAAAGGGCACGTATTCTGCATGACATACTGAAGACAGAATATTTAGATTAAAAACAAGTCCGCCGCAGGAGTCTCTATAAAAGTATTTTGTTATGCAAAAATTTGGCGTCCTCTCTCAGTTGTCGGCAAATAAAAAAAAATGCTCATTCGATAAAAGCAGTTGGTGTTCTCGAATCGGGAGGGAAAAATGATGTATTTTGGCTACTGCATTCGTCGGAGAGTGAGTTATTTTTCTGACTGGTTACATGCATTGAGATTTGTGAGATAATACCTGTGAATCGAGTTTTCGGCATTTCTTTCTGCCCCCGATATTCGAGTCTGAACTTACGATGATTTGTTCTCTGTGTTGTGGAATTAATCTGTGACAAACATTTCCTTTGCTTTCATAACACTTACAGAAAAATTAGAAGGCATTTAATAACTCAGTACTATCTGAAATTATCTGGCATTCTCTCTCTCTCTCTCTCTCCAGACGTCACCCACTCGTGTGCCCTGGGATTGTAGGAGTAGCAAGAGAGGGTTGTTAGGGCTCTGCACAAACCATTGCAACCATGCCAAACTATGCAAGTTTAGCTGTACTAGGTTGTATCATCATAGCTGTACTAGGTTGTATCATCATCGATTCTTGATGGACTACTTTTAAGTTGATGATTGAATACACATCTTGCAAGTTCTATGGCTATAAAATACCTGCAAAGATGGGTCCTTCCAGTGATAATACAAAAAATGTGTATGAGAAATGAAACAGAACGTTATGAAGCAACATAAGAGCATCTGGGTCAATTCTGGTGGAAAAACCTCCAACAATTGGGTCCATTTCACAACTATCTCTGTTTCTCCTCCATGACATTTTATCAATGACTGCGACGCACTTACCATAATTCCTGCTGTAGAAAAGAAAAAAATTAAGTTCTCCAGATAAATACTTTATTGCAACTAAACTGACGAGGCCACTTGGAGAAGGGATAAATGAAAAAAGTACATTCTCCTGGCTAGAAAATATAAGAAGCTGTGGAGAGCCATGAAAATGATTTTTCATTTTTGTGACCATGAGTAAATGACACAAGAAAAAACAGTAATCTCAGATGTTTATGAAAAATTCACAACTATTTAAAAAAAAAAAAAAAAGAAAAAAAGAGTGGCTCAAGTTGCTGGAGGAATGGTAGTATTTTTATTAACTCACCATCTCTAGACTAGTTGCCAAACAAGACTAGAGAGCATATTCTGGACTGCTATTTCACGTAGAGTTAGCAGGTGAAGATATTATGGATTCAGAGATTTCCCAAGAGATTTTTGCGTAAAAGTGAATATAAATCAACCGGAACTTGAACTCAAAATGCCAATTTCACTTCGAGTCACAAACCACTACACTATCCATATGTAAACTGTGAGTCAATTTCCAAATATGAAAATGAAAAAATAAATTTTGCTGATTATTAAAATTTTACAAGTGAGAGAAGATTATTTATCAGAATTTTATTCACAAGATATTATAAAAAATCACAATGCCTATACAACTTTTCATCAGCCATATTTAGGGTAAAGTAATTTTGCCTTGTAGCCTGCACTAAATGTCACATGTCATCAGTTTTAAAAATTTCCCTTAGAGTAATTCATTTGTGACTTATCTTTGAGTTCAAAGAAATCATATGTCAGCAGATTTCAGATTCCAATTTTTATGCGAACTGCCTTGATGAATGATCTTCATAGCTGATTATATTTGCATAATATGCCAACAGGCACACACACACACACAAAGAAAGAGAGAGATTATATCAACAAAAGAGAAAAGAACTTGGGTTATCTGTCAAAAAAGAAATTCTGAATCAAGATCAGGTCGACTTTAGTAGGCCTCAAAATAGGGTAATTTTTTCCCTACCAGTTTCAATCATTACAACTGTTCTTACCTCCATAAAAGAGCTCTACTTTGGACTACAAAATGTTTTTCTTTCTGTTGTTTTTCTTTTTTAGCTCCCCATGGCTAAAGAGCTAGGTGTGCATTGCGAGTTGTGATGCAAATTTTTTACCCTTTTCATTTACAGCCCCACTATTTTCTGATGTTGGACTTGCAAGACTGGATATTTACCCTTATGATTTTGGGGATCTGAATACACCTACTGATACCCTATATTGGGGATCTGAATAATCCCATTGATATTCAACACAGAGATCAATAGATAGATTAAATTTGTTCACTACTATTTCATGTATGCATGTTTTTGTAGGAAGATCAATAAGTCAGTGTCCTTCTTTTATGTGCCATATCTTGAAGGGTTCTCCATAATTTCTTGTGGCACTTCTTCTTTTTCTATAGACCGTGGGTCCATTCATTTCAACAGCGATCATGGCTCTCCACAATTTCCCATCCTTTGTAGCTCTTAGTAAATTTTGTCTTTTTGCTATCTCTCCTAATCCCTGTTCTGCCAACCATTTACAAAAGCTTGTTAGCCAGATTATGAGCTCTTCTTCTTCTTCTTTTTCTATATACCGTGGGTCCATTCATTTCATCAGCGATCATGGTTCTCCACAATTTCCCGTCTTTTGTAGCTCTTTGTAAATTTTGTCTTTTGCTATCTCTCCTAATCCCTGTTTTGCCAACCATTTACAAAAAGCTTGTTAGCCAGATTATAAGCTCTTCTTCTTCTTTTTCTATATACTGTGGGTCACTTCATTTTGTCAGCGATTATGGTTCTCCACAATTTCCCATTCTTTGTAGCTCTTAATAAATTTTATCTTTTTGCTATCTCTCCTAATCCCTGTTCTGCCAACCATTTACAAAAGCTTGTTAGCCAGATTATGAGCTCTTCTTCTTCTTCTTTTTCTATATACCGTGGGTCCATTCATTTCAACAGCGATCATGGTTCTCCACAATTTCCCGTCCTTCGTAGCTCTTAGTAAATTTTGTCTTTTTGCTATCTCTCCTAATCCCTGTTCTGCCAACCATTTACAAAAGCTTGTTAGCTAGATTATGAGCTCTTCTTCTTCTTCTTTTTCTATATACCGTGGGTCCATTCATTTCATCAGCGATCATGGTTCTCCACAATTTCCCGTCCTTCATAGCTCTTAGTAAATTTTGTCTTTTTGCTATCTCTCCTAATCCCTGTTCTGCCAACCATTTACAAAAGCTTGTTAGCTAGATTATGAGCTCTTCTTCTTCTTTTTCTATATACCGTGGGTCCATTCATTTCATCAGCGATCATGGTTCTCCACAATTTCCCATCCTTTGTAGCTCTTAGTAAATTTTGTCTTTTTGCTATCTCTCCTAATCCCTGTTCTGCCAACCATTTACAAAAGCTTGTTAGCCAGATTATGAGCTCTTCTTCTTCTTTTTCTATATACCGTGGGTCCATTCATTTCATCAGTGATCATGGTTCTCCACAATTTCCCATCCTTTGTAGCTCTTAGTAAATTTTGTCTTTTTGCTATCTCTCCTAATCCCTGTTCTGCCAACCATTTACAAAAAGCTTGTTAGCTAGATTATGAGCTCTTCTTCTTCTTTTTTTCTATATACCGTGGGTCCATTCATTTCATCAGCGATCATGGTTCTCCACAATTTCCCGTCCTTTGTAGCTCTTAGTAAATTTTGTCTTTTTTGCTATCTCTCCTAATCCCTGTTCTGCCAACCATTTACAAAAGCTTGTTAGCTAGATTATGAGCTCTTCTTCTTCTTTTTTTCTATATACCGTGGGTCCATTCATTTCATCAGCAATCATGGTTCTCCACAATTTCCCATCCTTTGTAGCTCTTAGTAAATTTTGTCTTTTTTGCTATCTCTCCTAATCCCTGTTCTGCCAACCATTTACAAAAAGCTTGTTAGCTAGATTATGAGCTCTTCTTCTTCTTCTTTTCTATATACCGTGGGTCCATTCATTTCATCAGTGATCATGGTTCTCCACAATTTCCCATCCTTTGTAGCTCTTAGTAAATTTTGTCTTTTTGCTATCTCTCCTAATCCCTGTTCTGCCAACCATTTACAAAAAGCTTGTTAGCTAGATTATGAGCTCTTCTTCTTCTTTTTTTCTATATACCGTGGGTCCATTCATTTCATCAGCGATCATGGTTCTCCACAATTTCCGTGTCCTTTGTAGCTCTTAGTAAATTTTGTCTTTTTTGCTATCTCTCCTAATCCCCGTTCTGCCAACCATTTACAAAAGCTCGTTAGCCAGATTATGAGCTCTTCTTCTTCTTCTTTTTCTATATACCGTGGGTCCATTCATTTTATCAGCGATCATGTTTCTCCACAATTTCCCGTCTTTTGTAGCTCTTTGTAAATTTTGTCTTTTTGCTATCTCTCCTAATCCCTGTTTTGCCTACCATTTACAAAAGCTTGTTAGCCAGATTATAAGCTCTTCCTCTTCCTCTTCTTCTTCTTTTTCTATATACTGTGGGTCACTTCATTTTGTCAGCGATTATGGTTCTCCACAATTTCCCATTCTTTGTAGCTCTTAATAAATTTTATCTTTTTGCTATCTCTCCTAATCCCTGTTCTGCCAGCAAATTAAAAATTCGTTAGCCAGATTATAAGCTCTTCTTCTTTTTCTATATACCATGGGTCCCTTCATTTCATCAGCGATCATGGTTCTCCACAATTTCCCGTCCTTTGTATCTTTTAGTAAATTTTATCTGTTTGCTATCTCTCCTAATCCCTGTTTTGCCAAACATTTCCACATTCATTGAGTTATGTTCTTCTTTACCTCTTGTCTTCAATATATCCCGTGAATGTCAAATTTCAATTTTCTCTATCTGAGGCTCTTCAACTGTGATGAGATTGTCCAGCATTTACTGCTATATAGAATGACTGATATTACATAACAATTAAGGGCTCTTGTAAAAATATTTTTCCTGTTTCTTAATACTTTGCTTAACTTTTAGATGACAATTTTTGCTCTTCCAATGTGCCTTTGGAACTCAGTATTTCACTTTTCGCTCTTTGTTAAAAGAATTCCTAGATATCTAAAGTTTTTTTCTTGATTAATTTTGTTATCTCCAATTTGTAATTTGCATATTGGACTATGTCTCTTTTGCTTACGTCTATACCTTTTATCTTCTTGTAATGGATGTTTAGTCTTTTCCATTCACTTTCTTTCATTACCTTTTGGTTGGGGGTTTTGTAGTTTCCTTTCTCTGTCTGCTATCAACACTGTGCCATCTGTATATCTTATGTTGTTAAGGTTGTGGTAACCAATAATGAATTTGAGTAGGAATTCTAATTCTCTCGGGATTGCTTCAATGTAAAGTTTGAATAAGTCTGGTGAGAAGACATATCCTTGCCTTAAACCCTTTTCTATTTTTGTGCTTTTACCAAATTTATGTTCTGTGTCATGAGTGTTAAATGATAACTCCCTTCAAATTCAGAGGAAGAACAAGGAAAGTAATTTGTAAGCCTATGTGAGATTTTTTTTTTTTTAAGACCATTGAAAACCTTGCCTTCACAGAAATTAGCCAGTGAGCTGAGAAGGAAAGAAAGTAGCACACCTAGACAAAATTCTTTTTGATATAAAATGAGGAGAAAAATTAAATGAATCAGAAGAGTGTCTAAAGTCATTTGAAAGGTTTCTTTTCTTCAGTGTAAATGTTGAATTTAAGTCTGTTGAGAAGACATATCTTTGCCTTACGACCCTTTCAGTTTTTGTGCTTTTACCAAATTTATTTTCTATCTGTATGCTGGTGATTTAACCAACCCCCAGTGTCATTTCTAGATGAAAATTGTAAATTGCTGCAATTTGCAGTGAGCCTTGTCTAGTAAAATTTTTCAGTTTCTTCTTCCATTCTTTGTGCTGTCAATGTATATCCAATTATGATGGATATGTTAAAAGGTTTCTCTTTCAGTTTCAAGAATTCTATTAATTGTAAAAAAAAAAACAATTTGCAGTGAGCCTTGTCTAGTAAAAAAAGAGGAGTTTCTTCTTCCATTCTTTGTGCTGTCAATGTATATCCAATTATGATGGATATGTTAAAAGGTTTCTCTTTCAGTTTCAAGAATTCTATTAATTGTAAATTGCTGCAATTTGCAGTGAGCCTTGTCTAGTAAAATTTTTCAGTTTCTTCTTCCATTCTTTTGTGGTCAAAAGTATATCCAAAAGAAAAGATGGATATGTTAAAAGGTTTCTCTTTCAGTTTCAAGAATTCTATTAATTGTAAATTGCTGCAAAAAATGCAGTAAGAGACTTGTCTAGTAAAATTTTTCAAAAAAAGAATTCTTTGTGCTGTCAATGTATATCCAATTATGATGGATATGTTAAAAGGTTTCTCTTTCAGTTTCAAGAATTCAAATAATTGTAAATTGCTGCAATTTGCAGTGAGCCTTGTCTAGAAAAAGGGACAAAAGAAGGAGGGACCATTCTTTGTGCTGTCAATGTATATCCAATTATGATGGATATGACAAAAGGTTTCTCTTTCAGTTTCAAAAATTCTATTAATTGGAAATTGCTGCAATTTGCAGTGAGCCTTGTCTAGGGAGAAAATTTTCAAAATAAAGAGGGATAATTCTTTGTGGAAAATGGAGGGAATGTATATCCAATTATGATGGATATGTTAAAAGGTTTCTCTTTCAGTTTCAAGAATTCTATTAATTGTAAATTGCTGCAATTTGCAGTGAGCCTTGTCTAGTAAAATTTTTCAGTTTCTTCTTCCATTCTTTGTGCTGTCAATGTATATCCAATTATGATGGATATGTTAAAAGGTTTCTCTTTCAGTTTCAAGAATTCTATTAATTGTAAATTGCTGCAATTTGCAGTGAGCCAAAAGAAGTAAAATTTTTCAGTTTCTTCTTCCATTCTTTTGTGCTGTCAATGTATATCCAATTAAACGATGGATATGTTAAAAAATTTCTCTTTCAGTTTCAAGAATTCTAAATATTGTAAATTGCTGCAATTTGCAGTGAGCCTTGTCTAGTAAAATTTTTCAGTTTCTTCTTCCATTCTTTGATGGTCAATGTATATCAAATTAACGATGGATATGTTAAAAAAGAAGAACTTTCAGTTTCAAAAACAATTCTATTAAACGAAATTGCTGCAATTTGCAGTGAGCCTTGTCTAGTAAAAATTTTTCAGTTTCTTCTTCCATTCTTTTGTGCTGTCAAAAAGAATCCAATTAAAGATGGATATGTTAAAAAGGTTTCTCTTTCAGTTTCAAAAAAAAAAGATTAATTGATGGATTGCTGCAATTTGCAGTGAAACTTGTCTAGTAAAATTTTTCAAACGTTTTCTTCTTCCACAAAATTGTGGAGGGACAAAAGATGGATCCAATTATGATGGATATGTTAAAAACGAAAAAGGAGTTTCAAAATTCTATTAAATAGTTTAAATTGAGACAAAATTTGGACAAAATAATAGTAAAATTTTTCAGTTTTTCTTCCATTCAAACGAATCAATGTCAAAAGAAGAAGATGGATATGTTAAAGGGATAAAATATTAAGTTTTAAAATTCTGGAGGGATAAACGAAATAAAAAAAAAGAGGTCTGATACCATTCCTACAAACGAAAGGGAGACAAAAGAAGAACGGACAAAAATAAAATGTCCATTGATTTGAGTGCTCAAACGAAAGGAAAAGACAAAAAAAATCCAGACAAAAGATTAACATTTAACCTAGGGGGCAAAATTGATTTATTTCCCCAACGAAAGGACATGGAAAATTAAATTCCAAAAATTGTTTAAGATGGACCCCGAATGGAGGAACAAAAAATGGATCAACAAATTAATAGGGAACCAAAAGACTAAAGATTTGTAAAAGGTCAATAATGAAAAAAAAGGGAGAAAATAACCGTTTGCAAAAGAATGAATGTAAATGAAGGTAAATTAAATCCAGTCACTTTTTATACAAATCATAAGACATGGGGAAAATTATTTTCCACCAAATTACACCTTGGTAATTTTGAAGGTTTAAAGGGAGAAAATGAGGAAAATTATATAGGGAACCAACCAAAATAATTCTCTGGGAAATGTCAATGGAACAAACGAATTGTAAAAAAACTCAGGTGTTAAAGGAAGGATGGGCAAAAGAAGTATATTGAAAAAAAAGAGGGTTGCCCTTTTGAAAAGATGGCATGAAATATTTAAAAAAATCATTAGGGTCAAAAGAAAGTTTTTCTTTTGACATTCTCCTGGCTTTCTGTTTTCTTCTAGTCTGACAAGAAAATTATAAAGGGGAAAAGTCTCTTGGGAGAAAAGAAATGGGTTGTCTCAATGGCAGCTGATCAAGATTTCAGGTGTTAAAAATAGGATTGCTTATTGTCTAATATTTTTGTCTCCTTCTTGAGGGGATAAATTTCTGAAAGACGAAGAAAAGTCTGTGGTAGTATGCTTTTGAAGGATTTATTCTGGTGTCATCTCTGAATAATCACTAAGGTTCACTGAATTTCCCATCAAGAGGGAAAAATTGCTTCAATCAACTTGCCATTGTTTGAAAAATTGTCAAAAAAAATTCTCTCTGACAAAAGAATTTATTGATAAAAAGGGTGCTAGATAACACATAGAGTAACGAGTTCTATGTATCAGTCGAGAATTGGATATTAAAGTATATCACCACAACTATTCTGTTGTTATAACTCTCCCACAGATAATAAGTCCTAAACCTTTCGCCGGGCTCAAAGAATTTTAAATCCGATGATGTTGGATATTAAAGTATCATCACCACAACTTTGCTTTCATTAACTATTATTTCTTAAGGTTTTGTTCTTTTAGACCGACTAAAATACAAGCCTCCACTGTGAAAACTACTCTACAACACTTGCTTTGTCACATATGGTTTCTAAGTAAAAGATTACCTGGCTTTGATAGCTATGAAGGGAGGGAGATCCCTGGCAAACTTTGCCTCAGAAATTTTAAAAACATTTTGTGAGGTGTTACATTAGTTCTTGTACAGAATAATGTTCTTATAGCATGCAGAGCCTCAGTTATTACATCTTTCCAATGTTTAATTGGAAGGTTTTGGTTTTCAAGTGCTAACTGTACAGTCTTCCATATTATGCCATTGTATCTCTTGCAGTCTCCATTCCTTTGAGAACTGTATGGGGTAGTCCAGCTTATGACCACTCTCTATACCAATAGGAATTTTCTTAGTTGGTCAGACAAAAAGATGTCCTACAATCTGTATGAATGTAAGTTAGTGCTCCAAATATTGAAAACAGTGAGCAAAGACAGCATATGACCATTGTTGCACTTGTATTTGGACAGGTAAAAGCAAAAGGGAATCACAAGTACTCATCAACAACAGATATTTGTTTTGGAATTAGATGGAAGAGAGCCCTTAAACTCATATACAGCCTCTCAAATGGCTGTATAGCTTTTACTGGGGTCCCTGGTTTGAATTTGTAAAACCTTGGTCTTATTCAAGAGTAAATCTAACAACTGTTTGTTATTTGTTCTGTGTCTTCAACTGAAAAAAAAAGGAAAATCCTGTTTCAAACCACATGCATCATCGTCATGATGACTGGATGGCAGAAATCATTATGAACTTATTGTAGATCTTTGGTGCTCTTTTATTGATTCACCCACTCTTGACAGCCAGCACCTTTGCCATTGCATATTCTTTCCCTGACTGATTGAAAACATTAACCGTTAAACAGAAAAGCCTTACCATCTCCCCCCCCCGATCTCATTATCTTTTCAATTTTTAGTTTGCTTGACATCTTGGGATTGAACATAAAAGAGACTGATTTTTGGTCAGTGATTAATTTAAAGCACTGACCAACTATGAAATGTCACCATTTTTTTTTTTTTTTTTTTTTTTTTTAGTGCCTCAACTATGGAAATAAGCCTCCTTTTTTTGCTCAGATTTTGACAATGTTCTGGAGAAGAACACTACAGGGCACCCAGATTACCTTAACGTGGCATCTATGGTGTGGTCAGAAGTATTGGTCTCTACTTCTAGGAGAATGTCAGTGATAGCTGAGTTGGCAATATCTTTTTTAAACTCCTCAAAGGCTTTCATTGCTGAAGATATTGTTCTAAAAGGGGATATGTAGGTAGTTGTTCTGGTTTAAGGTATTTGTCCGTAATTGCATTCAATAAATTGTAATGAAAATTCAGTGTGTCTAGATCGGTTTAATGTGACTTTCTTGAACCTAACTTAAGAGTCTTGCCATTTTGGCTAAGACAGTGTGACTTATTTATACAAATCATAAGCTGGAGAGCTAATCAGGTTGTCTTAGACAATACTTATTGATTCCTTTCTATATGCATGTATGTGCATGAGAGATAAATAAAAATGTGCCACTGAAAAGATGATGGAAATTTGAACCAGATGAATGTCAGACATTGACCCATCATCTTGGAAAACTAAATTACTAAGATCACTCTACAACAGTGATTCCCAAATTTTTTTTCTCTGGGCCACAATTACAAAACGAAAATTTGCTTGCACCTCACTAAATTTTTGTGATAAAAAGTACATTTAAAAATAAAATAAGAGAGGATTAAAGGGAAATAACTGCAGATTCAATATCAAAACATTATCATTGATAACTCTCTCCTCCAATTTGTGGATCCTAGTTACTATATTCTTAATAATTGATATAATGCAAAAATATCACAATAATAAAATCGATTAATAATTATTTATAACTATTTATACTGGGACTCAAGCATGCAATTAAAAATAATCCATAATAATACTTTTAATTTTGAAATCATATTTATTTTTGGCATATGAATTTTTTAAACCATTTCTAAATCTTTGATTGTTTTTCAATCATTCCACTACACATGCCATCGTCTTCTGCCACACCTATGAGGAATGCCGAATCTTTCGAGAAGCAATACGCCACACAAAGGAATTAATATTTTTTAAAGAATTGTTTGGTTTATTTTGGCTGGTAGGAGTGATCAGTGTTTTTTTTTTTTTGTGTGTGTGTGTGTATGTTTCTTTTTCAGTCTTTTCCTTTGAGCAGGTCAATTTTTTGACAAACAGAAACTTCAAAATGGGTTCACCACAAAGAAAAGAGTAGTAACCCACTTCAACATTTCTATGGCTTATCAACCTTTGCTGGTTATTTAAAGCCCAAAATATTTTTGATTGCAAGAATTTTTTTTCAAAAAATGGTTTAGTGATACTAGTTTTACTAATTAATCCATAGCTGGGAGGAGAAGAGGTGGATTCATACCTTTCCAGAGTAAAATTTATGAGGATTTCTATAAATTCATATATAGACTTAATGCTATATTTTGAAGGCAAATATGGTTTAATGATTTGATTGAGTGTTTTTGCATATGTGGTACATAAGTATGTTGCTCCTGGTTTGTGGGGTTTTATTTTCTCATAAATATATCCCGGATTATTTTACTCAGAGTCCATTTTATGATTTATGGATCCTATTTCTACATTGTTGGCTTTGACTAATTTTTGCTAATGGGATTTTTTTTTTTTTTTTTTTTTTTTTGAGATTATCTCTAGGATTTCTATGTACATTTTTGAGCTCTGTTTTGTCTTTAAAAACCTAATCAATGCGACAGAAGGTCCTTTCAACAGCTATATAAAAAAAGGGACTTATATAATGGACTCTCCCATTGGTTTCGACGTATGAGGATCTGACAGCTTAATTGATTCAATTATGAAATTTTGTGCAATAATCTTAAGTGGCACTTAAGACCCACTAGTGATTTACAAAGGAGGCCACATATGGAGCAAGAGTGAGGATTGTTAGATTGGCTGACCTTTTAGATCTTGCTCTTGCTTCTTGAAGATGATTCAGACAAGCAGATTGAAAACTGCTGCGTCCACTAAAACACGTTTATCTCCATTCTACCTGCTCAAGGCTAAGCACTCAAGGGTGTTATATGGTAAATTGACAGCTGACAAACTGGCAAATATATATATATATATATATATATAATGGGGACAATGATTGCAAATGTATTTGGTGATTTTTACATGGAAATTTTACTTTCATGTATTAAAGAACGCAATTATTATGTTTTGCATGTTTGTTCGTATTGACACTGGAGTTTTTCATCAAGGTCTTAACACAGTGCACTTGATTTTGTGCTTTGCATGTGGAAAGGAAAATAGTGATCTGTCCTTTCTAGATATGCAAAAGATATATATGTGTGTTTGTGTGATATATTTTGTCCTTCAGGACTTCATTGGACTAAATTTGCTATGTTGGTATGACTATACATTCACCCAACAGAGGTGTGCTGGGTATTTTATAATTTTTTTTTTTTAAATTTCT